>PVKA01037904.1:0-20654 GCA_004027165.1 Ctenomys sociabilis | reverse complement strand
TCTATGAGAAGAAATATATGCACTAATGGTGTTTGGACAGGATATCCTGTCTGCTTCTGGTGCTATGGATAACTGGGAAGATAACAGTATAAAAAGAATTAGTTATTGAAACTGTAATATAATTCAGCTTTGGAAAAACAAGATAGGTATGCAGCTACATTTTCTTAATTCATTGATCAGAGGCATCTGCTCTAAAAGTACTTGTGTATGGAGTATCATGTATGCACCTTGTGCAACAGAAGGCCAATACAAAAACAATGCGCAATGTATAAATTGTTGAATCTGTCCTACTGATTTGATTTGGAATTGTTTCATTGCTACTTGTTCTTCAATAAAAAATTTAAAAAATAGTAAAGAGAGATCCTAGAGCGATTAGGATTTTAAACAAAAAAAAATCTTATCTCTCCAAATGAGTATCCAACTGCTCTGGAGTGGCCTACTCAGGGGACTCCTTGAGGAGAATCAATTAGAAATAAGGTGGGGACACACTAAAATCTTTCTGTAGTATTCCAAGTTAACTCACAGTCCAAGTTTCTTACTACTTTAATGCATCATTAGGCATCAGAAGAGGTTTTATCCTTACATGCTGAAAAAGAGCAGTTTAATACTCCCTAGAGCCAAAATGGAATGCAGAAGAAAGTATTAATTTTGCTGTACTGTTACTAGAAAGACATTGTAAAAAAAAAAGAAGGAAAATGGTGAAAAATGTCTTATGCTCAGATTCTGTTTACATTGAAAAAGTTCCTATTATCTAGCTTCAAAATGTAGATGTGAGCTACCGGAGAATCAGGCAGCTCAGGCACATAAGGCAGTCACTATCTTGAAGCCTAAGGCTGCTCTCCCAACCTTTGGAGCCTGAGAATGAGAAAGGCTTAATCATAGCCTTGCTCACCATTTCTGAAAGCAAGGTTTCCCTATTTGCCTTTCTAGAGGGTGAGGCTTCTTGACTAGCTACAATCTAGACCTCTAAAAGGTTATACCATCCTTAGCTGAATTTATGCAAGCTTTTCAAGGGTAATATCTTTTAATGAAGTAAATAGACAGTTTAGAACGTCTAGAAAATTTTTGAACTTCTAACTTTTCCACTCAGTGGCATAAAACAGATAAAGTCAGATCTTAGAAAATCGTCAGGGGACACTGATAAGTACATTGATGCTTTGAGAGGACTTATTAAGACCTGTAAACCAGGCTGTAGGAGCATAATGTTAATGTTAAATCAAGCATTGCATTCTAATGAGAGACAGGCAGCATTATAAGCTGTAATTGCATTGGGAGATGACTATCATATTGTTAATTTTAAATAGCCTGAAGATAGACAGCCAGTGGAACTACCTGTTCCCATTGGATCCCAAGCAGTCAGATCCCTGCTGGCCTAATGACCGGGCAGGAGACTGGAAAAGATGTTTTCTTTTAAATGTGTATTCTTGAAGGTCTAAGAACTAGAACCAAACCTTCTAGCTATTTTAAAGTTTAGCTATTTATCAAGAGAAAGATGGATTCCACTCTGCTTGCTTAGAACCTTTCATGTAGGAACAGGTAAAACACACTTCCCTAGATCCTAATTCCATAGAAAGACAGATAAATGTATTAGACAGTCAGCTCCAGATCTTAGAAAAGTGCTATAAAAGATAGTTTTTGCTCTAGATAGCTCACTTGATACTTTAGCAAAAAAGTGCTTACTTTGGTGTTCTGTCATCAGGACTGGGGGACACCAGGGAGAGAAAACAAAGACATCCTTTGTTGCGGCCTCAAAACAGACCCTAAGCCTGGTATTCTTGTCTCCAAGGAGAGCTCAGTGACAATGAGCTTCATCTGCTGATGAGGTTCGTCAGCTGCCACTGTCAAAATCCAGGCCAGCAGGAGGAGGAGGAGGAGTGCCTAAAGAGGCTCCAGGCTATTCCCTCCCTGCCCAGGCAGCCACTAGAAATGAGGCTGCACTCTGAGTTGGAGGCCCCTGAGCTCAGACTCAGGTTCCCAGATGGTCCATTAGGACTGAAGCACCCTGGACTAGCCTCCTGCCTCTGGCCAGACTGTTTGTCTCTACCTGTCAAATCCATGGAGAAGCCCTGAGTAATCATGACTAGAGAAAAACTCAGCCTATTGCTGGACATTGGCACAGGTCTCTTCTTCTCCAACCATGACCTTCCTTGCAGTCATTGTACCTCAATTGCAGCAGACTTTAGAAGAGACTTTGCTTAAGCTGTTACTGAGATAACTTTCTGTTCACTCATTCCTTTTAGTTATGGCTGAAAGCTCAGCTCTCATCTTAGAGAGATTTTATCTTGTCTAAATACTACAACATATTCAGGATTCTAACTAATGAAAATGATGCTGAGACTAGTTTTTACAAATTGTGCTTCATATTGTTAATGTACAAAACTTAAAAGTATTTCATTGGTCAAAACATCCTCAAGGGCAGATAGAATCCTGTCAGTGTAGAAAAAAGTCAAAAAACACTGGCTACACAGTGGCCAAAGGCTTTGGACCTAAAGATAGAGCCAGGCCTTGTCTTTAGAACACAAAGCTCCTAATTGCAGTTAAAAGGAGAAATCCCTTAGCAGCACCCCTTGCTTACAGTGAATGCCATACCCATAACATGGAATGGGATGTTGGTTTAATCTCAATGCTATGCATTTCAAGAAAAATGTATTAGTTTATCTGGTTGATTTCTGATGTAACTTGGGTATTTCTTGCTGCTAGTAAATAACAAGTATGATCTCTCTTAACTAAAGCTAGAGGGACTTACATCAAACTATCAGACTCCATGAATAAAGGGGTTTCAAAGCCAGTGAGTTACAATTGCTCTTGCTTTTAAATTCCTTACAAAAGGCTTTTAAAGTTACCTAATAGCTCAAATGCTCATGCTTTGATTATACATGTTCTAATCTCTTGGAAAATTTGTTATTTCCTAGAAGATGCCAAAACCCAGGTAATCATATAGGTAAAACCTATAGCCAATAAGCTATATTACTTTTAGATTCCCTTTAATGAGACCCACCAGATCTTGTCTAGATAGGTGACAAACTTAAGGCCTTAACTAACTGTATGCATCTCATACAGCCAGGTGAGATGAGCCCTGTTAGAGTTTCCTGTCTCCTTACAGACGAAGCTGTCTTCATGTGCCTTAGTTAGATTTGTTGTCTTCATGCCCTGAGGCAGAGCAGCTCTTAAAAGCTGTCTTCATGTTCCTTGGGAGAGCTGCCTGCAGGAGGCCTTAAAATCAAAAAATTTCCTAAGTCTGGCAGTTCATGTGCCCCAGTAATAAGAAGAGTTGGCCATTTATTTGAGACAATACCCAAAGGCCATAGAAGTTATAAAGAGATTAAACCTTACATTTAAGAGGTGTTTGCTAATTGACCTACAAAAAGTTCTTACTAGTTTGTTTATAATTACAAACTTAAAAAAGGTTATTATATTCCAGATCTTTTTGTTAATGTTTCAATAGCTGTTAAAAATATTAAATATCAAATCAATGGCATGTGAGGTGCTGAGTTCCCCTGGACCCTATCTTTATTATCTTTATGGGAAGTCACTACTGTCTCCTTGGTGAAAAACTCTTTAACTATATTCATAATTATTCCATTTATGTTATTATACAGGTTTAATCTTTTCTTTAGATTTGTCTCTTCCAGATTTAAAGCTATTCCACTTACCCAAGATAAAAATGCCTTGTGTCTATTAAGAGCCTTTAGGTAGAACCCCTAGAGATACCTCTGACTGCCGGTCAACAACTCTGACCCCATTCAGCCTGAAGAAGCCAGAGCAGTCATCGCCCAATGTTCCCTCACAGACGTTTGAGTTACTTCTTTGGAATGTTGTGGGTAGCTAAATTAATGTTAGGTACAAACCCACATAATTAACCAGACCAGGCACTCTGACACAAGTAGAAGATTTATTGGGGGAATCAAGAAGGCTGGTTGTCTAGTGGGCCAAGACAGCACTAAATAAAGGTGGGGGACAGGAGACTTTATAGGATCTTTTAGGGAGGGTGATTGCTGGCTGGAATAGCTGAGGGAGAGCTAATCCTGGGAGGTTACCAGGTCTGTGGGTAACCTTTAATGTTAACAAAGAAGAGTTACTGCAGTTGCTTGCCAGGGCAAATTCAGGTGGACCTGTTCTAAGGTTTTGAGTTTGGCTCTGCATGGGGCCAAGGGGGAGAGAGTTTTGTGTCAGGGTGCCTGGGAAACCAAGAGAGAGGGTATTTGGGGCAAGGTGCCTGGGAAACTTTGAATCCTGACCTATCAATTAGATAGAAATATTAAAGGCAGTCAGACAGGGCTAGGCCCTCAAGGAGACAAGATGGAAGACAACATGACATTGCAACTTTAGAAGAGACAGACACTCCTGATATAGGACAGACCTCAAGACAAAAGAGTAAACACAAGCAGCCACATACTTTGCTGCAGACGGGCATCAGCGATTGATATTCCAAATGGGTATCAATCGCCTTGAAAGAGCCAGAAAGAATCACTAACCCACTCTCAATAGGAAAAGACTCTATCCTGTATTCATGCCTGCTTGCTAAGTGACTCGCTTCCTCATTCATTGCTGGATTTAAGGTGGCTCCGTTGCGCAATGGATAGCGCATTGGACTTCCATTGCTGGATTTAAACAGCTTTACAAGAGCAATGGTGCTTGTAAACTCATTGGTTGAACAGTTTTGTCCAACCTCATGCCCATTTAAGGGAGTTCCCAGATTTTTCAACTTAGACCCGCCTCACTGCATGGTTTTACTCTATAAAAATTCCAGGAACAGACAGCTTCCTCTTCCCTGGAAGAAACAGAGGACACACTTTGGTCCCCCTTCTATCCTTCTGTAGGACAGGAGCTTTCTTTCCCCCAGCAAATATATTGTACTTCTAACTTCTGTTGTAAAATTCATTCTTCAGTTTTAGAGAATGCAAACGTACCAGGTACCTTTCAGGTTGGGAGTTTCATTCCCCTATACCAGTTTGTCATGTATGGCTTTTAGATTGAGGTAAAGACCACCTATTCCATTTTTTTGTAGGATTTTTATCATGAATGTGTGTTGAACTTTGTCAAATGCTCTTTCTGTGTCTACCGGGATGATCATATAGTTTTTGTCCTTGGTCCTGTCACTGTGTTGCATTTATTGATTTGTGTATGTTGAACCATTCCTGCATCCCTGGGATGAATACTATTTGGTGATGATGGTAATGCTCTTGACAATCTGCTCTGTTCTGTTTGCTAGTGCCTTACTGAGGATTTTATGTCTATGCTACTAGGAAGATTGGCCACTAGCTCTCTTTTTTGATTGGATCTTCTCTCATTTGTTATCAGGGTAATGATTGCTGTCAGGAATGAGTTTTGTTTTTGAGACAGTCATGCTATGGAGTTCAGGGTCGCTTTGAACTCTGAGCTATCCTTTTGCCTCAGCCTCCCAAATGCTGGGATAACAGATATGTGCTACCACATCCAGTGCAGAGGTGCATTCTTAACCATAACACTAGACAGTTTTGCTTATTCTTTATTTGTTAAGCAGATATGTATTGAGTATCAACTGTGAGTCAGAGGTAATTCATGGTGGCAAGATGAAAAGAGTCATAATGGAAAATGTCCTTGCTATGTTTGTCATTCAAGTCCAAGAGAGAACTAAAAACTTTAATTTTAAAACTGTTTTAGTTTGTAGCTGTCTCTGCCTATTAAAATGTATGTCTTCAGTCAAATTATTCTCTTGGTATCTATAAGAACACTTGGAAATTTGAATAAAGAGTCTAAACATGATTTTTATTGAAATTTTTTAATCATACTCTTTGCAAAACAAGTTTGGCAAATATTTTCATTGTTAGCAATAAAATAATGATTATATAATTTTAGAGTATAGCAATACTCTGGAATACTCTGCTTAAGAAGAATAAGATATATGTATATAGCTAACACATAAAACCCACACAGTTTTCTGAAAGCAGAGGTAACTGAACAAAATGTGTAGTGGGGTGTAACTAAAGGGAGGTTATGATCACATCATAAAACTAAACTAGTATGGCTAAACACACAATAGCTTTAGCTCATGAAGAGATTTGAAATTAGGGATTAGGCAAAATAGTGTAATTACTTTGCACTATTATTATAGTGTTTTAAAATGAGATTATAAAAAAAATAAAATAAAATAAAATGAGATTATATTCATGTATTAATTGCATAGTTGAAAGGTCATAAATAACAGCAATAATTCCTTGCTTAAAATGCAATCAAAAAGGATAGAAATGTGTTACATGTAAACATGTAGAGCTTTCATAGTGGTTATATCTCGAGATTTCAATGTGATCTTGTATCAGCAACATGCTTTTACTTTAATGAGAAAGGATCATGTTCTAAATCATGGTGCCATGTGCTTATAATCTAGCAAGCACAGATTACAGATTTGGGGGGCTGAAATAAAAAGATTACAAGATTACAAGCTGGAGCCCATAACTTAATGATTTAGTGAGACTCATCTCAAAATAATAAATAAACACTGGATGGAGGACATAGTAGTTCATTGTGAAGGCCCCAGGTCCAACCCCCAGAATAGCAAAAGAAAATCCCAAAGAGACCATGATCTAGCTTCTCATATCTTAATGTTTTGTATCTGAGATATTTTTAAAATAATTGACTTGCTTAATAAATACTTATCATGTACATGCTCCACACCAGGCATGCTTCTAGAGTTGGAACTCTTTGGGCATGGCGACGTCCTTTTTGTAATGTTAATTTGTTTATTTGTTTGTGAAGTTCTGTATTGTCAGTTGACTGATTCACTGTGGTTTTAGATTTTAGCAATCCCTCAAACAAGTATAGATTGTTTCTAGTTTTAGATACAGCAAACACTGTTGTGAGGAACTTCGACATTCAGGACTCACCCTCTGTGCACGGGTGGTTTTTTTTTTTCTAGCATAAAATGCTTATAGTAGGACTGTTATGCTAAAGAAAATGCACAATAAAGTGTTGCTACATATTTGGATTTTTGTTCTCCCTCAGGTCTTATATAATCAAGGTATGAGAATTATTGACCTCAAGCCCTTTGACAATATTAGAAGTTGTTTATCATGTAAGTCTTTGATGGAATGATAGTTGTAAAATTGTATCTCAGTTATTTTTATTTGCATATCTTTGGTTCTAAGGATGGTTAAGGATATCTCAAGGACGAACTATCTGGAGTGAGCCATTCTAACCATATGTATGATTCTGTGAGTTGCCTGAACATGTCTTTTGTTTGTTTGTTTGCTTTCAGAACATACATAGCTAAGACTGTGTGGGAAACATGTGCAATTAAATAGTGCTGAGACTACTATAATACTCAATTTATGAGACCTGATTGTGAGTAGTTTTGCTCACTTCATTTTCATAGCTCCTCCAAAGATATAACAGAGTTTTGTAATAATAAGGCGTAAAAATATTAATATGGCAGTCACTATTTTATTGGCCTATGAGAACAGATATTACATATGTGTCAGAGTTTAGAATGCTTCTCTTAACAGTCTCATAGCCATAAACTCTTTCCTTTTTTTCTGTTTCTTCCATTTATTTTTTTATTAATTTAATTGAGAGACAGAAAGCAATGAAACAGTTTTAAAACCAATTAACAGGAGAGTTTCAATAATTAACACATTTCATATTGTTGTCTTTGTAGGGGATATTCATTGTACAAGATGCAGACATGATATCCTGTCCAAACACTATTAGTACAAATCTCATTGAATTAAGAGAAAGTAGCTATATATCCAAACTATTTTGTATATACAAATACAAAAGTTCCATTTGTATCACCCTTTTTTACACAAACTTTCAAAAGTCTTCTGAATTCTTGAACTCTCGAGGTTCTAGATTTTATTTTATTTTTCATTAATATACTTTAGCTGTACATGATGATTACATTTATCATTGGGAGTTGATGCATGCACATAACTCCCTCTCACCCTGCTCCTTCCAATTCTTGGCCCTCTTTCTGTTTGCAAAAGGCCTATTTTCATCTTTTTTTTTTTTTTTTTTTTTTTTTTTTTTTTTTTTTTTTTTTTTTTTTTTTTTTTTTTGAAAACGGATTGGATTTAGGCCTGTGCACTTGCCAGGAAGGTGCTTATTCTACTGAGCTATCTCCCCGGCCCCCCTTTTTTCCAATTCTTTATTTTCTTCTACCTTTTATAGTATTGAATTAGATTTCTAATTAACTTATGATGTTAGGATTTCAATCTAAAGTGTCTTCCTAAAAGTTTCATGTGTTCAGAGGGTCTTTAGGTCATGGGAGCACTTTACTCATCAGGGACTTCATGCATGCATGAATTCAGGGTGGAGGCAGCTCTGGTCTCTCTCTCTCTCTCTTCTTTACCCATTGCCCTCCTTTTTCTTCCTTGCCACCATGGGAAAGTGACTGATACACAATGCCAATTTGAATAAACATAAAGTAAACAAAGGCAGGATTGGAGAGGACACAGTCACTATCTATGAAGAGCAGGTATGAACTGTGTGATAGGGGCATATGGTCCAGATCACTTTGGACCTCACCAAGTTGCTGTCTATCTCTCCACAATGCCCTCCAGTGTCCCAATAGGGGCACAAACAGAATCAAACAGCTCCTATGTCTTTCTCTCTTTCTTGATTCTAACTATTGGCCAGGGGCTTACCCACACTGTTAACTGTTGAGTATTAAACAGTAAGAAGGTTTTAATTTATCCAGCTCTGGTCTGGTGTCCACTGCCTGAATCTGAGAATCAGGACTGGGGAAGAATAGTCCATGGAGGCCATAGGGGTAGATTCTTCTTGCACAAGGAATACTAGATGCTTTTGCAGGCCAGACCAACTCACTTCTCAGTGCTGTCTGTTTTAATCAAAATATACAGCAAGTGTTTAAGTTAAAGAACATTTATTATAGAAAAAGGCAAATTCCCCTCAAACTGGTCTTCCTCCGTTTGAACACCTTATCTCTCTGTTTTTATTACTCTTCATTGCTGGGACAAATACTTAACACCCAAAATCAAGGAAGAAAGGTTTATTTAGCTCACAGTTACTGGAGGTTTCAGTCCATACTCAGCAGGCTCCAAGGCAGAGTGGCACATAGAAGATAGCAGCTGTTCCTGGCAGTGGCCAAGAGCAAGACAAAATGCAGAGAAGCAGTGGCAGCCATGGCAGCAAAAAGTGAGTCTGTCTCCCTTATGTTGCATTCAGGTTATCTGTCCCAGGCTAGGTGTAGGATTATCATACCGATAATCTCAGTAGCACTCAGACCTATAATCCCAGCACTGGATCGTGAATTAATCACAAACTCTAGAAGCTACCTCATGACTGCATGAGACATTTGGGGGGAAAACTAGATACAAACCATAGCACCCTCATTTTTGTCTCTTTTGGAAACAGTTCTGGGATTCTTCTTTCCCCAGTGTCTTTATAAGGTATGATAAAATACAGTGACTGTGGCTGCCGAGTGTCATACAGGGAAAAGGGAAGCTCACAAAAATATGACATTCTGTCTTCATCCACCTATTCACCAGATCTGGTGCCATGTGAGCCTAGCTCTTTCCTAAAGTCATAATGATCATGAAAAGTCAATGTTTTTCAGAAATACTAAATCTCCTGGAAGGGAAAGTAGGAGGAACTCTTGAAGACATAGGGGTAGGCAAAGAGTTCATGAACAAACATGTAATCACCCTGGAAACAATTGAAAGAGTTAATAACTGGGATCAACTCTTATTCACAAGTTTTTGCATGTCAAAAGAAATTACCAACAAACTGAAAAGATAACCCACAAATTTTGAAAATATCTTAACTGATAGGCCGTAAGATACAGGTCTGCACTCGAGAACTTATAAAGAACTAAAATACATTAGGGCCCTTAAATTTAAAGATCCAATCTAGAAATGGGTATCCGAGATGAATATACATTTTTCAGAGGACAAAATTAAAGAAGCAAATAAATATATGAAAAAATGCTCCACATCACTAGCCATCCATGAAATGCAAATTAAAACAACACTGAGATAAAATCTTATGCCAGAAAGAATGGCTATCATAAAGAAGAGAGGCCATGGGAAAAGGGAACCCTTCTCCACTGCTGGTGGGAATGTAGATTGGTGCAACCATTATGGAAATCAGTGCAGAGACTCCTTATAAAACCAGGACTGGAAATCCCATTCAAGCCAGCTATCCCCCTACTGGGAAACTGAAAACATGATATCATAGTGACATATGTGTACCTATGTTTATAGCAGCACAGTTTGTGATAGCTAAGTCTTGGAAACAACCAAGATATCCGTCACATGAGAATGATTGAAAAAGAGGTGGTATTTTTATACAATGTAGTATTATTCAGCTATAAAGAATGTAAACTTGAAGCCTTCATATTGAAGAAGATGTCACTTGAAGGAATACTTATAAGTGAAATAAACCAGACCCACATATGTAAATATCATATAGTCTCTCTAGTATAAGTACTCAAAAGAAGAATTACAAATAGAAAGGTATAACACAATTAAAAGGAAAGCAAGAACTTGATGATTGGATAATAAAGAGAGGGCAAGGAGAACAGCTGTGACACATGACAGGGGCAAAATCATACTTTTGTACACACAAGATGGGCAAGGCAATGATCCCAAGAAACACCAGCAGGCTTTTGAAAGTAGCAGTTAAAAGGAAGGATTCTCAACATGACTGTCTATATATGCTGATACCTGTGAACCAAGCAACTGCACTGAAGATAGAAATGTGTAATAGAAGGGTCACACTTGAAATGCCTGTCATTCTGGCCTTCTAAATACGTACTTCTTGTCATGACATACCAATTATTACCATACGGTCTCACAAGTAGAAGTTTGTTTGTTTGTTTTTTATTGGGTACTAAATTAAGAAAAGACAAAATGTTACAGGACTGTCCTGCTATACAATGCTACATATGGTTAGATTTCTAAATTTCTGTGTAAAAATATGTGTATATTCCTATTTTAAAAATTTTTCTTCCTCATATTCTGTAAGGACTTAAAGTTCAATACATTAGTACTTGAAGGAAAATACCTGTTCCACATTATGCCTAAGATATTTAGACAGATATTTAGGGTAATCTGAACTGCTATGCTGCAGAGTAACAATCAGCTTCTCTTCTGGATGGTTAACAACATAAGTTTACAGATCAAAAATTGAAGAAAAGGAAGGACTGCAAGGTCAGTCAACATTTTGGCCCTAGCCTTTCAGTCAGTGAAGACTCAGGACACAGGTGAACCTGTACTGTAACATGATGTAACTCAATTGTGCTTCAAATTTTCTGATCAAGGAGATTATGGAGCCACAGAGGAATGCAATTGATGGTGTATTGTGTGCCTAAGGAGAGTCACAGGGATTTTCACAGGCGTTCACAGAGAGAAAATTGGTCAAGCAATGGCCATGGCTCATCCACATGGCTGACACTGACAAAGGATCTACAAAGTGCAGTACAGGGTTGCAGGATAAAGCCTGAGAGGACTTGATTGACCTTATCAAATACAAAAGTTGCATTTCTTATTATATAGCTCTTGCTTTTCCTTCATCTTAATCATCCAGCAGAAAAGTATAAAAACGAGGTATATAAAGTAAAGCCATATTAATATGCTGAGCTGTGAAAGGCTCTAGTGAACAACTTTTGTGGATAACCCACTACTATTTTGGAATGCTACATTGCATTTTGCTGAATTCAAGCACCTACAGTATTTAAATGTCAATAGAATACCCATCTCTGGCAGGACTAAACAAAAAAAGGGGATAGAAGGAAAGGACCATTTTATATTTGTATATACAGAAGAGTTAGGATAGATATGCAACTACTTTCACTTAATTCTTTGAGAAGAAGGATTTGTAGTAATAGTGTTTGTGCAGGATATCCTGTCTGCTTCTTGTAGTATGGATAACAACCAGGGATATAACAATGTAAGAAGTATTAATAATTGAAACTGTCCTATTAATCAACTTTGAAACTGTCTCATTGATATTTTTCTCTCAATAACATAAAATAAAATAAATGAAAAAAAGAAAACCAATGTTTTTAATTAATTTAGGACTTTGATGGAGCATGATAGTGCAAATGAAGACCTTAACAAAAGAGGACTTCCAGAGCTGCTCTAGAAAGTGGCTGAAGGGATAAATGTGCTTGGAGTCAGGGGTACAATTCTGAGAGGAATATTATGACAATGTAACATTTACTCTACTAATTTTAAAAAATCTAAATAATCACATATATTTTTAAATACACCCTGAATGTGTGTTCACATAGGTTAAGGATAACAAACAGGCTTGTCAGTAGTGGTTGTGTTATAGGCTGACTCAAGAGTTCCTAAACCTCAGGATAGAGAAGGCTCCACTCAGTGAAGTTTGGCATAAATGTACAAAATGGACAGGCATCTTACTTGGGTCATTTCTGTTTATTTCCATGACTTCTGTGGTTTTAAATGTAATTCAAAGTTTAAAAAGCAGCTTCATTTGTCCCAGAATGGTTGAGAGTTGTGTCCTTTAATCTGTAGGTGTTAGCTTGCAAAGAATAGAAGACAGTCATCAGATTGGGATGGAAGCTATCTTTAAAGATGCCAATGTGGCTTCGGCAAAGACTGCATCACTGAAAACCAAATCTAAAAATTACAGATTTGGTCCTTCTGGCCTCATGTTGTGCTTCCCAAATTTTTATTTGTACACATTCTAGGGAAGATGCTACTGTCTCTAGAGGTTCAAAAGAGAAAGAAATAGCTCCCATCCTTCATGGGCTCTTTCTGGAAAGCTGGGGGTGTGATGGCCGATGGATACGTCCACTTCAGTAAGAGACATTCAACTAAATCGGCTCAACAATGCCATACCAGCTTGTCACCTAGATGGTGTAAAGGAAAAATGAAGAAGGATGGATCAGCTTCTGTCTCTTTGGAGGAGTTCTAGGCTTTGTCTTTACCTTAAACATTATCTCCTGTCTTCCAGAGAAGATTCTTTGGCTTTCTATTGTAGACTCTCCAGCTTTCCATTGAAGACCCATCAGCATCCCGATATGGACTTGCATGGACACTGCAGTGAGCTTCAGACCTTGGACTGGACCTTTCAGTCTCCAGTGTGTACAATGTGTACACAACCCTCTGCAGGCTTCCATACTGAATCTGTGGGTAGCAACTGTAAACCAATCTTGGACATTCTTATGCATTTGTGTATCTTGCAATATATATATATATATATATATATATATATATATATATATATATATATATATATATATATTCTGTAAATGCTGACTAATACGTAGCAGAGGATAAACCAAGAAGTAGCAATGGCTAAGCATGATGACTAGTCCAGACAGGTGCAGGGAGGTGACTTGGCCACAGAAGCTGGGAAGCAAGGAAGCTTCTTTGAAGGGGTTGCTGAGAGATTTAGAAGGACAAGAAATACAGACTAGAAGGAAAAAATATTCTCTCCAACATACTTCAACATCACGAAGGTGGTTAATTGCATGACCTGTGTAGGGACTCATAGGGTATTGTGGTGTTTGACATTGTGTTAACTTGATATGTCAGAAACTTGGCTGGATTGGCTTGGTAATACCACACCCTGGGTCGTGGGTGCCCTTCCCTGGTGCCCATCCTAGATTGATTGTGCACAAAAAGGGTATATAAAGTGGTTGAGGAAGGCTCCCTCTGCCACTTCCTCGGAAGAGTTGTGAGGGCACCACTTCCATGGAGGACACACTGCTTTGGAGGAGTTCCGATCTGCACAGAAGCTGCTGGCTTCCTTGGAGGAGCTCTGGTCTTCACAGTCAGAGAGGAAGGAAGGGAGAGAGGCTTGCTAGATGCTACAATTGCTGCTCCTTCCTCTGCTCTTTATTGTTTTATGTCACCATGACCTGCTGCCTTTTATTTTGTGCTACTCTGCCTTGGAGCCAGCCAGGTATAATGAAAACATCCACAAACTGTGAGCTAAATAAAATTTCTTCCCTTTACTTTCAGTGATTGGTATTTGTCCCAACAATAGGTGTAAAGTAGCTGAGACAGAATTTGATATCAGGAGTGGAGTCATTGCTATGACTATACCTGACAATGTAGATTAACAAGCTTTTGGGAATGGCATACTGGAAGAAATAGAAAAGGTTTGGAGATACCACTACTAGTGAAGAGCTAGAATGCCATCACCTCTTCTGTATGAGCGATTCTGGTCAGAGTTCAAAAGACCAGAATGCTGTTTAAAATATCTGCTGAGGAGATTTCTGCTGGGCAAAACTACTGCGTTGGTTGTTGGACTGCAGATGATTTGGGTTGGCAGAAAGTTTGTCTATGTTTTGCTCCTGTCCAGAGACTTTGTCGGAGACTGAGATTATGTGCAGTAGAATAGTAAATATTACAAAAACAAAACAACAACAACAATAAAACCCCTCAAAACAATAGAATGTTAAAGCAGTGGCATGGCTATTGTTGGGGACTTTTAGTCAGATTTATGTTAAAAATCAAGGACAAAGAGCCCAGAAAGATGATTTAAAATATCATGAGTTTGGGGAAAAAAGTGCCAAACAGGCTTTAGACTGCAAAGGCAGAACTGAGATCTCCATTGCTAAAAACAAACAAACAAACAAACAAACAAACAAACAGGAGAGTAAAAAGGGATATATTGAGGGAATCACACGAGGTAGCTGATTCTCGCCCTTTGCATCCTCAAAATGACAAAGGTCAGAGACTTTGCCTTAAAGAAAAAGCCACAGAGCTCCACATTTCAGAATGGAGGTGGCAGCCATACCAACTTCCAAAATAGAAACAGCAGCCACACCAGATTCCAAAATCACACCAACATAGAAAATTTGTTCCTGAAAATCAGAGTAAGAGTGCTCAGCAATCCAGGCACTCTACCCCTACAGCAAAGGAAAGAGGAAAGCCTGGTTACTGCTCCAGCTGGAAGCAGCCCTTGACATCATTTACATAGCATTGGTCTTAGGTTCACTCAAAATGGAAGAGTTCTGAGGTTAAAAAGACTTCCACATTCATGTCAAAAAAGGCCTGGGAGGCCAGATGATGTGTCCCTGAGAGGGCAGTGTGTAAAGCTGTGATTGAGAATCCTATTCAATGGAAACCTCAGAAGTGTAAAAAATTCAAGAACATGGATTGTCTAAGAAAAGTTACAAAAAGGGAGTAAAGAAGTACTGAGATAGAAGCCATTCAAGCCACCAGCTGAAGTGCCTTAGGGGTATATGCACATAAGGCTTTTGGAGCTCACAATTCATTACAGATTGCTTTGGAAATTCCACATGGAACTAAAGGACTTAATACTTGCCATGAAGAAGAAAGAGTTTAAAGATCAGTCATGTAATATTTCACTCTGTGCCAAAATCAAGACAGTTTCAAGACAAATTGACAGGACAGATTCGATAAATTAGTACATTGCAAAACGTTTTGGTAATGTTTCGGTGGTGTACAAGATGTATACATGATATTATACCTACAGGCATTATTATAGCAGATGTCTCTAATCAGTGAATGAAGAGAGTGGAGCTATATGCCTATCTTATTTCTCTACAGCTGCTTTATGTCACAATTCAACAATTAACACCCTCTACCTTGTTATCTCTCCAGTGTATGTCCATAGTACTAGAAGCCAACATAATATCTTGTCAACCACTACTAGTGCAAATCTTGCTTCTCATAGAATTATGCGGAAGTACGGCATATTTATCTTAACTCTACTGTTTATACACACACATCATGATTCTTTTGTATTCTCCCATATTTTTTTTTTGTCTAGACCTGTCAAAGATGAGCATTTCATTGTCATTAAATCAATATAAGTGCCTGAACTCGGTGATACAATCCAACACAGTCCAGAATTCCACAATAATAGTGACTTATCTGAACAAGTTGTTGACTATAGCCATTTACAGCTCAATTTACTATTATGGTCCCATGTTATATACCTCACTCTTATAATTTTCTGCTGGATAGTTAAGACCAAGATAGATCAAGACATATATACCAAAAGATGTAGCTTTTGTTTCTGATGAGGTCAGTGAAGTCCCCTCAGGGTTTATCTTGTAGTCCTGTACATTATTCTGAGGAGTCTTTGTCTGTGTCATCCATGTGGATGAGTCATGGCCAATGCTTGACCAGTTTGCTTTCTGTGAGAGCCTGAGAGAAAGTTTTCTTTCCATGTGACTCTCACCAAGCACACTATAGAACTTTGATCTCTTTCCTCTGTGGCTCCATAATCTCCTTGTTCAGAAAATTTGGAGCTCAACTGAGTTTCATGGTGTTGCATTACAGGTTCTCCTATGTCCTGAGTCTTCACTGACCTTGAAAGGCTAGGGCCAAAATGTTGGCTGGCCTTGTGGCTCTTCTGTTACTCCAATTTTGATCTGTGAACTTAGGTTGTTAATCATTCAGAAGAAAAGCTGCCTAGTACCCTGCAGCATATGCCGTTCAGTTTGCACTAACTATCTGACTCAATTGTGTTCAGTTGTTGTTGTACTTTCTATTTGTATTTCTTCTTTTGACTTATACTAGAGAGACTATATGATATTTGCACATGTGTGTCTGGTTTATTTCACTTACGAGTATATGTTCAAGTGGCATCCACTTCAATATAAATGCTTCAAGTTTATCATATTTAATAGCTGAGTAATACTCCATTATATAGAAATACCACATCTTTTTCAACCATTCCGTATGTGATGGACATCTTGGCTGTTTCCAAGATTTTTGTTGTCACAAATTGTGCTGCTATAAACAGAGGTACACATATATCACTATGATATAATGTTTTCAGTTCCTCTGGGAAAATTCCCAGTAGGGGGATAGCTGGCTTGAATGGGATTTCTAGTCCTACTCTTTTGAGGAGTCTCCATACTGATCTCCACAATGGTTGTACCAGTCTACATTCCCACCAGCAGTGGAGAAGTGTTCCTTTTCTGCACAACCTCTCCAACATTTGTTGTTTGTTGAATTCCTTATGATAGCCATTCTTTCTGGAGTGAGATGGTATCTCAGTGTTGTTTTTATTTGCATTTAGCAGATGACTAGCGATGTGGAGCATTTTTTCATGTATTTATTGGCTTCTTTAATTCATCTTCTGAGAAGTGTGTATTCATCTCACATGCCCATTTCTGAACTGAGTCTTTAAATTTAAGGGCCCTATTATATATTAGTTCTCAATATTTTCTAGACAGCAGACCTTTGTCTGATTGCTTATGAGTTAGGATTTTTTCAAAATTTGTGGGTTGTCTTTTTCACTTTTTTGACAATTTCTTTTGACGTGCAGAAACTCCTCAAGAAGAGTTGATCCCTGTTGTTGATTCTTTCAAGTGTTTCCCATGCAAATATGTGTTTGTTCATGAACTCTTTACCTACCCATATGTTTTCAAGAGTTCCTCCTACTGTCTCTTCCAGGAGATTGAATGTTTCTGTTTTAAAGTTTAGATCTTTAATCCATTTTGACTTTAGCTTAGTGCATGGTGATAGAGTTAGTTCAAGTTTTAGTTTTTAGCATGTAGAAAGCCATGTTTCCAGCACCATTTGTTAAAGAGACTATCTTTCTTCCAGTGAGTTTGTTTGACCCCTTTGTCGAAGATCAGATGGTTGAGTGTGATCATAGATTCCTCTGAGACTTCTAATCTATTCCATTGATCCTCAGGTCTATTTTGTTTTCAATACCATGTTGATCTTATCACAGTGGCTTTGTAGTATAATTTCAAGTCAGGAATTGTGATGCCTCCTGCCTTGTCTTTATTGGCCAAGATTTCCTTTACTATTCTAGGTCATTTATGGTTTCAAACAAATTTGAGGAATGATTTCTCTAGGTCTTGGAGGTATGTTCATAGCATTTTGATAGGGATTGCATTAAATCTGTACAACAGTTTTGGGAGTATGGCCATCTTCACGATGTTGGCTCTTCCTATACAGGAGCATGGAATATCTTTCATTTTCTGGAATCCTCTATAATCTCTTCTTAGGGTGTTGTAATTTTCTGTGAAAAGATCTTTGACTTCCTTGGTTAAGTGAATTTCAAGGTATTTCATTTTCCACGGTGCAATAGTAAAAAGTATTGTTTCTATCGTTTCCCTTTCAGTGTGCTTGTTATCTGTGTAGAGGAATGCTATTGACTTTTGAGTATTGATTTTGTATCCTGCTGTGCTACTGAACTTCTGTATCAGTTCTAGTAGTTTCTTGGTGAGATTTTTTGGGTCTTCCAAGTAAAGCATCTTATTATCTGCAAATAGTGATAATTTAACTTCTTCTTTACCTGTTCTTATTCCTTTTATTTCTCCCCCTTTTCTAATGGCTTTTGCTAAGGATTCCAAGACTATATTGAATAGGAGGTGTGATAGAGGACATCCTTGTCTTGTACCTTATTTAAGAGTAAAAGATTTCAATTTTTCCCCATTTAGGATTATATTAGCTTTTGGGTTGTCATAGATGGCTTTTATCAAGTTGGTAGAGTCCATCTATTACATTTTTCTGTAGGACTTTGAACATGAATGAGTGTTGGACTTTGTCAAAAGCTTTCTCTGCATCAACTGAGATGATCATGTGGTTTTTAGATTTCAGTCTATTAATATAGTGTATTACATTTATAGATTTTCAAATATTGAAGCATCCTTGCATCCCTGGGATGAATCCTACCTGATTATGGTGTATGATCTTCTTGATGATTTGCTGTATTCTATTTGCTAGGATGTTACTGAATATTTTTGCATCTTTGTTCATGAGGGAGATTGGCCTGTAGTTCTCCTTTTTGATTATCTTTCCCTGGTTTTGGAATCAGTGTAATACTTGCCTCCAGCAATGATTTTGGGAGGACTGTTTCCTTTTCAATTTCATTAAAGAGTTTGAGGAGTGTAGGGATTATATCTTCTATAAATTTCTTGTAGCATTCAGCTGTGAATCCATCAGGACCTGGACTTTTCTTTGTCGATAGGCTTTTTATTACGTTTTGTATTTCATTGGCTGTTACTAGCTTATTGACAGTTGTTATATCTTCTTGGTTCAGTTTTTTACCTTTTGAGGAATCAGTCCATTTCTTCTGTGTCTTCTATTCTGTGAGCATAAAGATTCTGGACGAAACTGTTGATAATTTTCTGAATTTCCTCTGGGTCTGTGGTGATTTCACCCTTTTCATTCCTTATTGCTTGTACTTGAATTTTTTCTTTCCTCTTTTTGAGGAGGTTGGCTAGAGGCTTATCAACTTTATTTAGTCTTTCAAAGAACCAACTTTTTGATTTGTGAATTGTTTGACCTGTTTTCTTCATCTCAATTGAATTAACTTCTGGTGTAACCTTTATGATTTCTTCCTGTCTTTGTGCTCTGGGTTTCATTTGGTCTTCTTTTTTTAGTTGTCAGAGGTGCAACATTAGGGTGTTTATTTGTTTCCATTCTGTTTTCCTAACGTGTGAGTTCATAGCTATGATTGTCCCTCAGAGAACTGCTTTCATCGTATCCCATAAATTCTGGTAAGTTGTGCTTGAATTTTCATTGAATTATAGATATTGTTGAATTTCTTGTTAATTTCTTCTGTAATCCATTGATTACTGAGTACGGTGTTGTTTAATTTCCATGAATTCAGCGAGTTTTTCTGGTTTATTTTGTCATTTATTTCCCGTTTCATTGCACTGTGGTCAGATAATATGCAAGAGATAATTTCTGTTTTCTTGCATATACTTACATATGACCTCTGAATTAGTATGTGGTCTATTTTGGAAAATGACCTGTGTGCAGCTGAAAAAAATGTGTATTCATTTGTGGTTGGATGGAACACTCTGTAAATGTCCACCAGGTCCATTTGTTCCAAGCTTTGATTCAGTTCTGTCACTTCCTTGCTAATTTTTTGTCTAATTGACCTCTCATTTTGAGATAAGGGGGTGTTAAGTTCTCCTGTTAAGATTGTGGCCTTAGACATCAGGTTTATCATGTCCATTAAGATTTGTGTTACATAGTTGGGTGCTGCTGTGTTTGGTGCATAGATATTTATGGGTGTTACCTCTTGCTCTTGAATTTTTCCCCTGACCAATATATAGCGACCTTCTTTGTATTGTTTGATCCTTCTTGGTTTGAAGTTGAGACTGTCTAAGAACAGAATTGCTACTACTGCTTTGTTTTGAGATGCTGTGGCATGTAGTATTGTTTTCCATCCTTTGACTTTGAGCCTATGAATGTCCTTTTGTGTTAAGTGTGTTTGTTGTATGCAGCATATTGTTGGATTTTGTTTCCTAATCCACCGTGCCAGTCTATTTCTCTTAATTGGTGAATTGAGTCCGTTTACATTGTTGGTTATAATTGAAATGTGCTGACTTATGTTTGTCATGATATTTACCTGGTGTTGTTTACTCCTTTGTATCATGTGTTTAGTTGTCTGTCCTGTTTAGTGAGTTCCTTCCATTCTCATTCAAGGAGTTCTGGTCATTGTGGTGTCTCTCTAGAACATCTTTCAGCAGCCTGTGAAGAGTTGGCTTTGTCATCATGAAATTCTGTAGTTGTTCTTTGTCGTGGAAATATTTCACTTCTCCATCAAACTTGAAAGAGTTTGGCAGGTTATGATAGTCTGGGCTGGAATTTTTTTCATATAGGAGTTGAAGAACTCTACTCTATGCTCTCCTTGCCTTCATGGTTTGTGTAGAGAAGTTGGCTGTAATTCAGTTGTTTTTTCCTTTATTTCCATATTTCAGATTTTATGATTTCAAAGCGTTCTTTTTTAAAAAA
>PVKA01037903.1:0-20657 GCA_004027165.1 Ctenomys sociabilis | reverse complement strand
TTATTCAAAGAAATTGTCGACCATATCCATTTACAGCTCAGCTTAATATTATGGGCTCACGATGTATACTTCATTTTTATACATTTATGCTTTTCTGCTGGATGGTTAAGACCTAGGTAGATCCAAACTTATATACCAACACATGTACTTTATATTTCCTATGTGGTCATTGAAGTCTTCTCAGGGTTTATCTTCTAGTCCTGTACATTATTCTGTAGTTCCTTTGTCTGTGTCATCCATGTGGATGAGTCACGGCCAATGCTTGACCAGATTGCTCTCTGTGAGAGCCTGAGAGAAAGTTTTCTCTTCATGTGACTCTCCCCAGGCACACTATAGAACTTTAGAACTTCAATCTCTTTCCTCTGTGGCTCCACAATCTCCTTGCTCAGAAAATTTGGAGCTCACCTGAGTCTCATAATATTGCAGTACAGGTTCTCCTATGTCCTGAGTCTTCGCTGACCTTCAAAGGCTAGGTCCAAAATGTTGGCTGGCCTTGTGGCTCTTCTATTTCCTCAACTCTGAGTTGGGATCTTAGGTTGTTAACCATCCAGAAGACAAGCTGATTAGTATCCTGCAGCATATGCCATTCACTTTGCCTTATCTGACTCAATTGATTTTACTTGTTATACATTTCCTTTTGTATTTCTGCTTTTCGCTTGTTATACTAGGGAGACTATACGATATTTACACATGTGTGTCTGGTTTATTTCACTTTTGAGTATATGTTCAAGTGGCATCCACTTCAGTACAAATGCTTCAAACTTATCATTCTTAATAGCTGAGTAATACTCCATCATATAGAAATACCACATCTTTTTGAACCATTCCTCATGTGATGGACATCTTGGTTGTTTCCAAGATTTTGCTATCACACATTGTGCTGCTATAAACATAGGTACACATATATCTCCATGATACAATGTATCCAAATTCTTTGGGAAATTTCCCAGTAGGGGAATAGCTGGCTTGAATGGGATTTCTAGTCCTATTCTTTTGAGGAGTCTCCATACTGACCTCCACAATAGTTGTACCAGTCTACATTCCCACCAGCAGTGGAGAAGTGTTCCCTTTTCCCCACAACCTCTCCACCATTTGTTGTTGGTTGATTTCCTCATGATAGCCATTCTTTCTGGAGTGAGATGATATCTCAGTGTTGTTTTTATTTGCATTTCACGAATGGCTAGCGATGTGGAGCATTTTTTCATATATTTGTTCACTTCTTTAATTTCGTCCTCTGAGAAGTGTGTATTCGTCTCAGATGCCCATTTCTGAATTGGGTCTTTAAATTTGAGGGCCCTGTTATATCTTAGTTCTTTATAAATTCTAGACAGTAGACCTCTGTCTGATTGCTTGTTAGTTAGGATTTTTTCAAAGTTTGTGGGTTGTGTTTTCACTCGGTTGACAATTTCTTTTGACATGCAGAAGCTCTTTAAGAAGAGTTGATCCCATTTGTTGATTCTTTCAAGAGCTTCCCGTGCGAATATATGTTTGTTCATGAACTCTTTACCTACCCCTATGTCTTCAAGAGTTCCTCGTACTTTCTCTTCCAGGAGATTGAGTGCTTCTGTTGTAATGTATAGATCTTTCATGCATTTTGACTTTAACTTAGTGGATGGTGATAGAGCTGGGTCAAGTTGTAATTTTTGGCATGTAGAAAGCCATGTTTTCCAGCACCATTTGTTAAATGTGCTATCTTTCTTCCAGTGAGCTTGTGTAGCCCCTTTGTCGAAGATCAGAAGGCTGAGTGTGATTGTAGATGCCTCTGCACCTTGTAATTTATTCCAGTGATCCTGACATCTATTTTATTGCCAATACCATGTGTTGGGAGCGGTGCAAGCAGCAGCTCGGGATCCCTGGGTAACAATGTAACAGCTTCATGCTCCTTGTGGGTTCCGCCTTAGTATGTTCGGAATAACAGGAAGTAGAGTGTGGCCCTGCCCTGTCTGTCGATCTGGACAGAATGAGGGGGCTGCCTCGCAACAGAGCGGGATTGGCTGTATGCTAATATGTGACTGCTGATGATTGGCTTAGCTATACTATATAAGCTGCTGTGCTTCCGCAATAAAGTGAGATCTCCCCTTCTACGAAGAAGGCAAGGTGTGTCTGAGTTTTCCTTTCTGGGCCGGACAACCATGTTGATTTTATCACAGTGGCTTTGTAGTAAAATTTCAAGTCAGGAATTGTGATGCCTCCTGCCTTGTTTTTATTGTGCAAGATTGCCTTTGATATTCTAGGTTGTTTGTGGCTCCAAATGAATTTCAGAAATGATTTTCTATGTCTGGGAGGTATGTTGATGGCAGTTTGATAGGGATTGCCTTAAATCTGTACAGCACTTTTGGGAGTATGGCCATCTTCACGATGTTGGTTCTTCCTATCCAGGAGCATGGAATATCTTTCCATTTTCTGAAATCCTCTATAATCTCTTTTATTAGGATGTTGCAATTTTCCATGAAAAGATCTTTGACTTCCTTGGTTAAGTGAATCCCAAGGTATTTCATTTTCTGCGTTGCTACTATAAAAGGTATTGTTTCTACTGTTTCCCTTTCAGTGTGCTTGTTATCTGTGTAGAGGAATGGTATTGACTTTTGAGTACTGATTTTGTATCCTGCTATACTACTGAGTATCCATGTCAGCTCTAGTACTTTCTTGGTGGAATTTTTGGGGTCTTCCAAGGAAAGTATCATGTCATCTGCAAATAGTGATAATTTAACTTCTTCTTTACCTATTCTTATTCCCTTTATTTCTCTCTCTTTTCTAGTATCTGTTGCTAAGGATTTCAAGACTATATTGAATAAGAGGGGTGATAGAGGACAATTCTTGTCTTGTACCTGATTTGACAGTAAATGATTTCAGTTTTTCCCCATTTAGGATTATATTAGCTTTTGGATTGTCATAGATGACTTTTATCAAGTTAAGGCAGAGTACATCTGTTCCAATTTTCTGTAGGACTTTGAACATGAATGAGTGTTGGACTTTGTCAAAAGCTTTCTCTGCATCAATTGAGATGATCATGTGGTTTTTAGATTTCAGTCTATTAATATAGTGTATTACGTTTATAGAGTTTTGAATATTGAAGCATCTTTGCATCCCTGGGATGAATCCTACCTGGTAATGGTGTATGCTCTTCTTGATGATTTGCTGTATTCTATTTACCAGGATTTTATTGAGTGTTTTTGCATCTCTGTTCATGAGGGAGATTGACCTGTAGTTCTCCTTTTTGGTTGTGTCTTTCCATGGTTTTGGAATCAGTACTATACTTGCCTCCAGAAATGATTTTGGGAGTATTGCTTCCTTTTCAACTTCATTGAAGAGTTTGTGGAGTGTGGAGATTATATCTTCTATAAATTTCTTGTAGAATTTAGCTGTGAATCCATCAGGTCCTGGACTTTTCTTTTCGGTAGGCTTTTTATTATGTTCCATATTTTGTTGGCTGTTATTGACTTATTGAGAGTTGGTATATCTTCTTAATTCACTTTTGGTGATTTGTACCTTTCGAGGAATCTGTCCATTTCCTCTGTGTCTTGTATTCTTTGAGCGTAAAGATTCTCGAAGTAACTATTGATAATCTTCTGAATTTCCGCTGGGTCTGTGATGATTTCACCCTTTTCATTACTTATTGCTTGTACTTGAATTTTCTCTTGCCTCTTTTTGATGAGTTTGGCTAGAGGCTTATCAACTTTATTTAGTTTTTCAAAGAACCAACTTTTTAATTTGTTTATTCTTTGAACTGTTTTCTTGATCTCAACTGCATTCATTTCTGCTCTCATCTTTATGATTTCTTCCCATCTTTGTTCTCTGGGTTTCATTTGCTCTATTATGTTATTTTTCGACCAATGAAAAATATCTAAAGCCTTGTGTTTATCTTTCTTTCTATTAGTGAACATTGTTTTGTGTTGCTAGTACAAGAACCTGAAAGAGTAATTAAAATGTAAAGCGTGCAATATACACTGTGAAAGGGAAAGAAACTTCAAAGGCAAAAATGACTGGATGAGCGAAAGGAGAAAACAGGCAAGAAGGAACAGGAAAAGATATATATATTTATATGGAGCAGGTATACTTAAATATTTTCTTTTCCCTTTTTAATTTGTTATAACTTTTTGATCAATTTTGCATGCTTATATGGTAAGCTGAACAATTAATTTGAAACAACAATATATACAACAAACACTGTTGAGTTCCTCTTTTAAAAATGTATTTGGCTGTTATAGGATCTCATTACACAGTACTAGGTCTCACTATGCAGCTCAGTCTCATAGTGATTCTTCTGTTTTCAGCCTCCCCAGCATTGAGATTATAGGCATACACATCTCTGCCTCTTGTGGCTGGCTCAGCTTACCTTGAGGGCAGGGCTAGTGCACCATATGGTTCCAGGGATCAGACTGTGGTCCTTGTGCTTGTCTAAACTTACTAAGCAGTCACTTTAGTCTGCAGAGCTATCTTGCCAGCCCCTTGAATTCTTTTTTGTTTGGTAGAATTATTGTATCATTTCTAAGTTAGTTTTACTATTTTATTCTTTTGAAAAAAGTAAAACAAATCTGACGTTATTGTACAGATAATATGTATTGTATTTGCAAACCTAGTCTCAGCATCATTTTGATTAACCGGAAACCCTGGTATATATTATAGCATTTAGACAGGCTAAAATATCTCTCCCTAGGATGGGAGTTGGGCTTTTATGCAGAATTAAAATGAACAGGTAAAGAGAACATCATCTCAGTTAGTGTTTATGTGAATCACCTTTTTTTGGTGACCTTTTCATAATTACTCAAGGCTCCTCTGTGGAGATGATAGATTGACCAGAGGGAGAACACACAGTGCCCTGGGGGTCTCTTTAGTCTTGTTAGATCATTTAAGAATATCATCTGAGCTCTGAGGCCTTTGTCTCAGAGTTTAGACTCCTTTACAGTGACCATATTTGTAGTCAGTGCACAGCATGGAGGCGCCTTAATTCAGTTCCTCTTATGATGGCCTGGTTTGCAACAGTACTATCAGTTGAACCTAGTCATTGAGCTCTTTTTGAAACCCTAACCATCAGATTTAGGGTCTGTTCTTCTTAAGGCTTCAACAAAGGCAGCCACTTTTTGGTCTCACTGTTTTCTCTCCTTGGCTTCCTCTCTATCTCAATTATAGAATACTAAGGAGACAGTTTTTACTAAAGTATGAAGTAGACTACCTGGAGCAAAACCTATATTTTGCAGCTTTTCTTTAATATCTGGGGCCACCTGGGTAATAAATTTGTCTTTAAGAATAATCTATCCTATCAAATCATGAACTATGGGCACATATTTTACCTATGTCTTTCATAAAAGATCTATGAAGGCTGAGGAGTTTTCATTGTTTTTCTGATAAATAGTTGACAATTTAAAAGAATTAGAGGGCTTAGTTTTTGTCCTTTTTAGACCTGCAGAAATACATAGCTGAATAGCCTTATGGACTTGCACTGGATTCTTCTGGCCAAAGAACCCTACGTTCCACACCACCAATTGTTTGATCAGTCTTGCATGTCTATATCTGGCAAGCTTGAAACAGGGAAGTAAAACTCCTGACCTGACCTGGATGAGTTTGTGTTCTCAAAAACCAAAGAATGAATCTTAGGAACAAGCGGAGGATGAGGGTAAAACTATCAGAAAGAAAAGCTTCTGTCAGAGAGGGACAGAAGGAGGACCCTAGCGGGTTGTCCAGGAAGCTGTCTCTTTCCTGGTATTTTTAGATAGAAAAACCATGTGCAGCTAAGATAGAAAAGAAGGGGTCCCCAAAAAACGGTCTCCTGGAGAAAGTGCAGCAACTCCAACAGCCTACTCAAACCCACCCACACCCACGTAGCCCCAGAGACCTGCCCAAGACAGTGTGGCAGACTTTGCCATCTTTCTGGATCTTGCCCACACCACCTAGCCAGACACACCGGCCTGAGACCGCAGCTGACTCCAGGAGCCTCCTCGATCCTGTCCAACCTGGCCAGCCCAAGAGACCAGCCTGAGACAGCAGCTGACTCCAGCAGCCTCCTGATTCCCGCCCTAAGCTCTCCCAGTTAATGAGAACTTGCACGATTCACAAGGCTTCCAAGATCAGTGAGTGTGTGGTGAGTCGGAAGGAGAGCCTTTGGCTTCTTCCCACACGTGCTACCCAGAACACCACCCCCAAGCCCTCCAAGCCAGTGACTGGCCTGAAACCTCAGGACCCACTCACCAGCACCTGCCTGGATCCCCTGCCCTAAAGCCCGCTGATCGAGTGGGAATTTCCACGACTCCCTGGGCATCAAAGTTCCAGGTCCGCCATGCCAGAGAGACATTTCCCAGGGATTTCTGGCCCCAGCACCCCCCGTGGCCCAGTGAGAGATCCAGGCCCACCATGCCAGAGAAACATTTCCCAGCGATGACCGGTCCAACCCCAGGGCCCCAGACCCAGGGAGGTTGGCCTGGAGTAAGAACTCTAAGCATGCCACATGGAAGGGACATTTCTCAGAGATCCCCAGTCCCACCTCAAGGCCAGAAACCCAGCGTAGCCTGGAATGTGAGTGAGGCCTCGAGGCCCGCTGCACCACAAGGACGTTTCCCAGCCTTCTCAGGTTCCGGACTGTAGACCAGGACCCAGCACAGGCTGGCTGACCCAGTACAGCATACCCAGTAAGTAAGATCATCCACTATCCTTCTGGGAGCCCAGCAGACCCACAAAAGCCCAGGCCAGCCCAGCTATAGAGCAACCTGCGAGACACAGAAGTGCTGACTCTGGCAATTTTCCGGATCCTCACCCCAAAGCCAGCCAAGACAATGGGAATTTTCATTACTTGCTCTGCATCCCAGTTCAGTTCATGCTCGCCTGAAGAGAGAACCAACAGAGGGGAACCACAGGAGCTGCAGCAAAAATGAACTGAACACAACAGATCCAGGATAGGCATAACTAGGTAATCTCAAACTTAATAGACTGGCACCCGAATCTCATAACAAACTAAGGTTGTAGCACCAAAGCTCTACACCAAAGGTCAAAGGTCAGTGCCATACAAAATGACAAAGACAAGGAGAAAAACACAATCCCAGAACTCGAATCCACCAGTAAGGGCAAAGGTCACTAGCTCAGCTGCAATGAATGAATTAACAGATACAGCAGCAAAGGAACAACAGGAGAAAGTTATAGAGGAAATAAAACGAGAAGTAATTCTCTAAATTAAAAAAGAAATATCTCAATACATAGTATCTAAAATAAAGAATGAATTCCAGAAACATTGGGTGGAAAAACAATGTTCACCCAGAACAAGTGCAGAGAACACTATTCCAGCTGAAACGTATGAATTAACAGCATCTGAAGCAAAGACACAACAGCAGAAAGATCATGAGAAACGCAAGGGAGAAATAATTTCTCAAATCAAATAGAATTCTTAGAAAACAAAAGAATTCTTTGAAATCATAGTGTCTGAAATACAGAAACAAGTCAGGAAATATACAGAGGAAACCCAATTTAGAAGAAACAGTGCAGAAAAACAATTAATAACTACCTCTAATGAAGACATGGATAAAAAAGTTGCGATCAGAAATATGATGGATTCCTTAAACGAGCAATACAGAAAAGAAATAGAACACATGAAACACAAGCAAAGAGATATAAAAGAATTAAAAATATCAATCACAAGTCTACAAAACTGTTTGAGTGAAAGCAAAGACAGAGCTTCAGATCTCGTAGATGCTGGGGCAGCTAGTGAAAAGGTGAGAAAGGATCTCTTAAAAACAACGAGAATTCAGGAAACAATAATCCATCACCTGCAAGATGATTCCAGGACGAACAATGTGAGAATAATTGGCATCAACGAGAACAAAGGAGTCAATACAAATGACATAAAAAGAATTTGGTGAGAAATAACCGCAGAAAACTTCCAAAATCGGAGCAAACAATTTAAATTTAGGTCATCAAAGCATAGAGAACACCAAATAACTTCGACCCAAGTAGAAACACACCGAGACATATAATAGTTAAGATCCCAGAAATTCAAGACAAAAATAATATACTGAAAGCTGCTAGAGAGAAGAAGAAGCTCACATTCAAAGGAAAACCCATGAGAATTACAGCCAACTTCTCCACACAAGCAATGAAGCCAAGGAGAGCATAGAGAAGAATTCTTCAAGTCCTACACTGAAACAAATTCCCACACATTTTATTGTACCCTGCAAAACACTCCTTCAAGTTTGATGGAGAAGTGAAATACTTCCACGACAAAGAACAACTAAAGAATTTCATGATGACAAAGCAAGCCCTCCACAGGCTGCTGAAAGATGTTCTAGAGAGAGACCACAATGACCAGAACTCCATGAATGAGAATGGAAGGAACCCACTAAACAGGACAGCCAGTTAAACACAGAATACAAAGCAGTAAACAACACCAGTTAATATCATGACCAACCAATCAGCATATTTCAATTATAACCATCAATGTAAATGGACTCAATTTACCAATTAAAAGAAATAGACTGGAACAGTAGGTTAGGAAACAAAATCCAACAATATGCTGTATACAAGAAACACACTTAACTCAAAAGGACGTTCATAGGCTCAAAGTCAAAGGATGGAAAGCAAAACTACATGCCGTACCACCTCAGAATAAAGCAGGAGTTTCAATTCTGTTTTCAGACAGTCTCAACTTAAAATCAAGCATGATCAAATGACACAAAGAAGGCCACTATATATTTGTCAGGGTAAAAATACAAGAGCAAGAAGTAACACTCATAAATATCTATGCACGAAACACAGGAGCAGCCAACGTTGTAAGACTAACTTTAACGGTCATGAAAAACTTAATGTGTAAGAACACAATGTTAACAGGAGACCTTAAGACACCCTTATCTCAAAAAGGTATATCAGCAGACAAAAAATTAGCAAGGAAGTAGCAGAACTGAACCAGAGCTTGGAACAAATGGACATGGTAGACCTATACAAATTTTCCACCCAACCACAGCTGAATACACATTTTTTTCAGCTGCACACGGGTCATTTTTCAAAATAGACCACACATTAGTCCAGAGGTCTTGCATAAGTATGTGCAAGAAAATAGAAATTATCCCATGTATACTATCTGACCACAGTACAATGAAACTGGAAATAAATGACAAAAGAAACCAGAAAAACCCACTAAATTCATGGAAAGTAAACAACACCCTACTCAGCAATCAATGGGTTGCAGAAGAAATTCAACAAGAAATTCAAAAATATCTGCAATTTAATGGAAATTCAAGCCCAACTTACCAGAATTTATGGGATGCGATGAAAGCAGATCTTAGAGGGAAAATCATAGCTATGAACTGACACATTAGGAAAACAGAAAGGGAACAAATTAGCACCCTAATGTTGCACCTCTGACATCTAGAAAAAGAAGAGCAAACAAAACCCAGAGTGCAAATACGGGAAGAAATCATAAAGATTAGAGCAGAAATTAATTCAATTTAGATGAAGAAAACAGTTCAAAGAATCCACAAATCAAAAAGTTGGTTATTTGAAAAACTAAATAAAGTTGATAAGCCTCTAGCCCACCTCATCAAAAAGAAGCAAGACAAAATTTAAGCATGTGCAATAAGGAATGAAATGTGTGAAATTACCACAGACCCAGCAGAAATTCAGAAGATTATCAATAGTTACTTTGAGAATCTTTACACTCACAGAATAGAAGACACAGAAGAAATGGAAAGATTTCTCGAAAGGTACCTATTACCAAAACAGAATCAAGAAGATACAACAACTCTCAATAAGTCAATAACAGCAAATGAAATATGAAACTTAATAAAAAGCCTACCGATGAAGAAAATTCCAGGTCCTAATGGATTCACAGCTGAATTCCACAAGATATTTATAGAAGATATAATCCCCACATTCCACAAACTCTTCAATGAAGTTGAAAAGGAAGCAGTCCTCCCAAAATCATTTTTGGAGGCAAGTATAATAGTGATTTGAAAACCAGGGAAAGAGACAACGAAAAAGGAGAACTACAGGCCAATCTCCCTCATGAACATAGATGCAAAAATACTCAACAAAACTCTGGCATATAGAATGCAGCAAATTATCAAGAAGATCATACACCATTACCAGGTAGTATTCATTCCAGGGATGCAAGGATGGTTCAATATATGAAAATCTATGAATGTAATACACTATATTAATAGACTAAAATCTAAAAACCACATGATCATCTCAATTGATGCAGAGAAAGCCTTTGACAAAGTCCAACACTCACTCATGTTCAAGGTCCTACAGAAAATTGGAATAGATGGACTGTGCCTTAACTTGATAAAAGTTATCTATGACAACCCAAAAGCTTATATAATCCTAAATGGGGAAAAACTGAAATCATTTACTCGTAAATCAGGTACAAGACAAGGATGTCCTCTATCACCCCTCCTATTCAATATATTCTTGGATTCCTTAGCAATAGCCATTAGAAAAGAGGGAGAAATAAAGGGAATAAGAATAGGTAAAGAAGAATTTAAATTATCACTATTTGCAAATGACATGATCCTTTACTTGGAAGACCCCAAAACTTCCTCTAAGAAACTATTAGAACTGACATGGAAATTCAGTAGCATAGCAAGATAGAAAATCAACACTGAAACGTCTATGGCATTCCTCTATACAGATAACAAGCACACTGAAAGGGAAACAATAGAAACAATACTTTCACAATAGCACCACGGAAAATGAAATACCCTGGGAGTCACTGAGCCAAGGAAGTCAAAGATCTTTTCATGGAAAATTAAAGCACCCTAAGAAAAGAGATTATAGAGGATTTCAGAAAGTGGAAAGATATTCGATGCTCTTGGATAGGAAGTACCAACATCGTGAAGATGGCCATACTCCCAAAATTGCTGTATAGATTTAATGCAATCCATATCAAACTTCCACCAAGATACCTTCCAGACCTAGAGAAATCATTCCTGGAATTTTTTTGGAACCACATCTTCCTAGAATAGCAAAGGCAATCTTGGACAATAAAGACAAGGCAAGGTGGCGCATGCCTGTAATCCCAGCACTCGGGAGGCTGAGGCAGGAGGATTGTTGTGAGTTCGAGACCAGCCTGAGCTACAAAGTGAGCTTAAGGCCAGCCTGAACTGCATAGTGAGACCCTGTCTCAAAAAGACAAAAAAAAAAAAAAAAAAAAAAAAAAAAAAAAAAAAAAAAAAAAAAAAAAAAAAAAAGAAAAGAAAAAAGAAAAAATAAAGACAAGGCAAGAGGCATCACAATTCCTGACTTGAAATTTTACTACAAAATCACTGTGATAAAATCAACATGGTATTGGCAACAAAGTAGACCCGAGCATCAGGGGAATAGATTAGAAGTTGCACAGGCACTTACAATCATACTCAGCAATCTGATCTTTAATATCAGGGCCAATCATAATTACTGGAAGATGGATAGCCTCTTTAAGAAATGATGCCGAAAAACTTGGCTTTCTACATGCTGAAAACTACAACTTGACCCAGCTCTATCACCATGCACTAAGTTAAAGTCAAAATGGATGAAAGATCTAAACATTAAAACACATGTACCCAATCTCCTGGAAGAGAAAGTAGGAGGAACTCTTGAAGACATAGGGGTAGGTGGAGAGTTCATGAACAAACATATATTCGCATGAGAAGCACTTGAAAGAATCAACAACTGGGATCAACTCTTCTTAAGGAGATTCTGCATCTCAAAAAAATTGTCAACAGAGTGAAAAGACAACCCACAAATTTTGAAAAAATCCTAACGAATAAGGAATCCAACATAGGTCTGCTGTCTAGATTATATAAAGAACTAAGATATAACAGGCCCTCAGATGTAAAGTCACAATTCATAAATGGGCATCTGAAATGAATACATACTTCTCAGAGGACGATATTAAAGAAGGGAATAAATATATGAAAAAATGCTCCACGTCACCAGTAATCCGCGAAATGCAAATAAAAACAATACTGAGATACCATCTCACTCCAGAAGGAATGGCTATCACAAGGAAATCAATGAACAACAAATGTTGAGGAGGTTGTGGGGAAAAGGGAACACTTCTACACTGCTGGTGGGAATGTAGACTGGTACAACCATTGTGGAGGTCAGTGTGGAGACTCCTCAAAACAGTAGGACTAGAAATCCCATTCAAGCCAGTTATCCCCTTACTAGGAATTTTCCCAAAGGAACTGACAATATTGTGTCGTAGTGATATATGTATAACTATGTTTATAGCAGCACAATGTGTGATAGCAAAATCTTGGAAACAACCAAGATGTCCATCACATGAGGAATGGTTGAAAATGATGTGGTTTTTCTATATAATGGAGTATTACTCAGCTATTAAGAATGATAATTTTGAAACATTTATACTGAAGTGGATGCCACTTGAACATATACTCATAAGTGAAATAAACCAGACACACATGTGTAAATATCGTATAGTCTCCCTTGTATAACTAGCGAAAAGCAGAAAAACTAATGGAAACGTACAATAACAACTAAAATCAATTGAATCAGATAGGGCAAAGTGAATGGTATATGCACCAGGATACTAATCAGCTTTTCTTCTGGATGGTTAACAACCTAAGTTCACAGATTGAAGTTGGAGTAATAGAAGAGCCACAAGGCCAGCCAACATTTTGGCCCTAGCCTTTCAAGGGTAGCGAAGACTCAGGTCATAGGAGAACCTGTAGTGCAACATCGTGAAACTCATTTGAGCTCCAAATTTTCTGAACAAGTAGATTATGGAGCCATAGAGGAAAGAGATCAAATTCCTATAGTGTGCCTTGGCAGAGTCACATGGAGAGAAAACTTTCTCTCAGTCTCTCACAGAGAGCAAACTGGTCAAGCATTGGCCATGACTCATTCACATGGATGACACGGACAAAGGATCTACAGAATAAGGTACAGGACTACAAGATAAACCCTGAGGGGACTTCATTGACCTCATAAGCAACAAAAAGTACATGTGGTGGTATATTGGTCCTGCTCTATCTAGGTCTTAACCATCCAGCAGAAAAGTATAAAAATAAAGTATACACTGAGGGGTCATAATAATAAGTTGAGCTGTAAATGGCTATGTTTGACAACTTCTTCGGATAACTCACTCTTATTGTGTAATGCTAAACTGTGTTGGATTGTGTTGTTGAGTTCAGGCACCTAAGTTAGTTGAATTACAATGGAGTGCCCATCTTTGACAGGTGTAGAAAAAGGAAGGGGCATATTAATTAAGAATCATGATGTGTGTGTGTGTGTATGGACAGTACAGTTGGGATAGATAACACCATGCTTCTACATAATTGTATGAGAGGCAAGATTTGCGCTAATGGTGCTTGGACAGGATATTATGTAAGCTTCTAGTACCATGGACAACCGCTAGGAGTTTAACAATGTAAAAAGTATGAATTATTGAATCTTTGATGTAATTCAGGTATAAAAAGTAAGATATGCAAACAGCTACACTCTCTTAACTTACTGATAAGAGGCATATGGTATAATAATGTCTGTAAGTATAATATCATGTATGTACCTTCTATGATACCAAAACATTATGAAAACAGTTTGCAATGTATTAATTTATGAAATCCATCTTGTCAAGGTATCTTAAAACTGTCTCATTGATATTTGTACTTGAATAAAATAAAAATAAAAATTAAAATTTAATCCTGGATAATTTAAAAAAACAAAGAAAAAAGGAAAGAAGGGCTCTTGCTTCAGTGGATGTGGGTTGGGACAAAGCTATGCGATTACAAGCATGACTGCTCAGGTAAAATTAGTTAGGCCCAGGACAAAATGGGGAAGTGAGTCATGGAGTTAGCGGGCATGAATTGGGGAAAGGGTCTCTTCCCCTTGGGGGTTCGGCTAATGACCCACTTGGGTCATTTCAGGTAATAGCGACCTATTTAGAATTTCAATCCCAAGTGCTACTCTTTTCGCATTTGTTTTGCCTTTAGGTCTGGTTCACAGCAGGAACTTCCGTCCCTCCAAGAGTTGGGAGACATCTTGTCTTCTCTATTATCTATTTTGAGCCAGACCCTGTCTGTCTATGATATTTCTAGCTAACTTAGCTGCCTACAACAATCTGAGTAAGAAATTTGATGATAACAGTATGTAATATAGCAACCACTGTTAATTTTCTATTATTGTTTTGAAATTCTGTACCATTTTTATTGTTTTTATTTTGTGTTGTTTTTGTTTTGTCTTTGTTCTTTTTTTCTCTTTAAAATAAAAATTAAAAATTAAAAATAAATAAATAATACGTAGCTGAAATTTTGTCTTACTGCAATCTCCCATCTGTCTGTTAAGCCAGCAGGGGTCTTGAGTGGGGATTGTTTGGACTCCAGTGGGAACTGGTTCTACCTATCTTCTAGCTGTTTAAAATTAGTAATATGAAATTTATCCCCAAATGCAATTGTCTCTCATTAGAAGTCAATGTTTGATTTAAGATTAATAAAATCTGGAAGGTACAATAGATACTATGAAAAGAGAAAGAAACTGTTCAAAGGGGAAGAAATACTGAGATAAAGAGGACAGGAGAGGGGAAAGTGATATATCTATGAACGTATGTGGGATGGCTTGGATAATTGTACTGTGGATTTCTGCTGGTCTATAGAAAGGAGAAGTTAATGCTTTTTTTCCTCTTCTTGATTTCTTACAACTTTTACCCCTTATTTTTGCATGCATATACCTGGTAATCAAAACAACTACTTTTAAGACAGCACTATGCAATACAACAAATATTGTTGAATTTGTATTATTTTGTTTAGTGAAATTATATTCTCTTTAAAAATAGGAAATAGTAAAAAAGCAAAGGAGCACAACAAAAAATAACATTACATCTTTTTAATCTAGCTCATAGTTCTGAGTAAGTCCTCTAAGGTCCTCAATGTATTTATCCGGGTGACCTGAAAATTTTTCAAGTTCTGTCTTGATCTACTCTAGGTCACTGAGAGAAAAAGACATATGAACATGGCTAGTCTTGTGTGGCTTATCATTATACTTATAGCATAAACAAGAATTATTTCTCAGGCCAGCCTGAACTGCATAGTGAGACCCTGTCTCAAAAAAAGACCAAAAAAAATTATTTCTTAATGTAAAGAAAATTTGAATACATGGTAATTTTGACTTATTTCCTTCTTCCCTATAGCATGATTCTATTGTAAAAGATTATCATAATTAATATTTCCCTTTGTATTTCATTTTGTCTCTACAGGGTAAAGTGAGGGTGAAACCTCAATCAGTGTTTAAGAATACATTCCCAACGAGTAAGGCATTTTGACATTGAACACTTCAGAATAAAAATCAATTGGGCATTCCCTTTCATTCTATGCATCATGGCATCCTTTGAGTTGATTCCACTCCAGGACAGGTGGATACCATCTACAAAGAGCTCAGAAGACAAAATTTGACCAACCTATCTACATTTGCACTCATGCATAATTTCATCTTCCCAGGGAGCTCATGTACTTCCTCCTGTAGGTGCCATTATAGGCACAAATTATAATTGATCTCAACTGCCACAGTACTATTTAAAAAAGAAAACATTGCTTTGTATTAACATATTGTTTTGTTTTGTCTTGTTTTTTGAAAGAGAGCACTCATCAGTTGAAAAGTCCTTCAGAAGAGAACTACTGGGAAACCATGGTATGTGGTAATGGAAAAGAAATGCTCCCTCAGTTTTTGGAGGGAATGGCTTTAATAATACTTAAATGGTTGTATTTACTTGGTGCAGCTCAAAATTAAACTTTTGAATTTTAACTTTGCTGTTACATCCGAAATAAACTTATGTGATGTTCTGGTAAAAAAAAAAAGACAAATTGTCATGCTGACCCCACCCCCAGGGTGTGCTAAGACAGCAAATGAGACTGGGTATGGTGGCTTGTGCTTATATTCCCAGCTTTTGGGAGGCTGTAAACAGGCGGATCTCTATGAGTTAGATCTTGTAGTGATACTCTGAACAGTTGTAGACCCTTACCTAAAATATGAATGAAAGAAAAGAAAGAAAGAAAGAAAGAAAGAAAGAAAGAAAGAAAGAAAGAAAGAAAGAAAGAAAGAAAGAAAGAAAAGCATATAACAAAAAGTCAGTTGGAAGCAGTTAAAATAGTTCTCAGCCTGTAAAGGAGATTACTTTTATAGATAGAGGCAAATAAGCAGCAACTGACTTGAAGAATTCTTCCCTGGGACCTAGTGCAAAGAAATCTCCAGGACACTTGGGTTATCTGTCTAATCAATCACTAAGCAACCTTTCCCAGGAGCAAGGCAAGGCTATGTTTCCACATGTGTAAACATTGAATTTTCTCCCTAGTGTAAGAACCCAAAAGAGGAAGCAAAACCTCAGTGGTATAACAGATGGATACTAAAATGGAAAGAAACAGAACTGAAATATTAAACAATGAAGATGAGGGAAAGGAGAAAATATAGGAAAAAAGGTAGGGGGAAAATATGTAAGTATATACAGGATGACTGAGGTGATTGTACTAAGAATTTCCATCAGTTTTTTTTTCCAGAATCAGGGATTAAACTCAGACCCTTGCACTTGCCAGGGAAGTACTTATTCTGCTGAGCCATCTCCCTGGGCCCTCCATCAGTTATTTGAAAATAGCAGTTAGTGTGCAGAATTTTCACCTTGACTAACTCTGTATGCTGATATCTGTGATCTGATCAATTATACTGAGGACAGAAATATGTAATACAAAAACCATGTTTGGATATCTGTCATCTTGATCTTCTAAATGTGTTCCACTTCTAATGTGACATCATTTCTTACTATATTCTCTTTAAAATAAATTTGTTAAAAAGGTAAAAAAAGAAAAAAAATGAGTGTCAAGAACAAAACTTTAAGGTTTCTTGAACGCAAGCAGTAATATTTAATCATATGTCCAATTGTACATAAAACTATATCTGTTAATCTGAGCAACAGATTTGATGATAATAATGTACCAACCATTATTAATCAGCTATTCTTGTTCTGAAAATCTGTAATGCATATATTATTGTGTTACACTGTTTCTTTGTTTCTGATTTTTGTTCTTGCTTTTGTTTTTACTCTTCAAAACAAAATAACATTAAATTTAAAAAAATTTATATCTTTTAAGCTCACAGGTTAAACTTACCTATAGTGATCACATTTTACATGTTAGTAAAGGCACATTTATTAGTCTTCTCTGCACAGATGAAAGAAAAAGGCTGACTAAATTTATTTCTTATTCTTAGTTAACATACATAAAGCATAAATGAAAAACATTTTCCTGATAGCTTCTGTAAAGCCAAATAGATATTATAAGCTGCCTCAGCCTGAATTTTGGAGTGGGAGTCTAAGGGAAAAGTCTTTCTAAAGTGAACTGAAGAGTTTAGAAGGAATTTCTCAGTTAATAGCAGAGAGAGATAAGTATGATAGATGAGTGGAGACCTTCTGTAGTTGGGAGACAGTTTTTGCTGAGGAACTTTTGGATATCAATCAGAGAGCAGGCCTGGCTAAGACACCTTGTTTGCTCTCAGTTTCTATTGGCTCATGCAATCAGAGACTTATCTCCAGAAAAAAATTCAGCTTTTGCCAACATTCCAATGTCTGGTGAACATTCCATTAGCTATCAGCTCCAAGGGGCATTTACCAAAAGATAATTTTGAGTGGGAGATTTCCAAGGGGAAATCTTTCCTCTGCTTTAAAAGTGGTATCTACTCTACAAAATTTAACTAGCTGGCAGAGTAAACCCTGTACATCAAAGTTCTATAAGGAATAGATAAAAGCTTGAGCAAAATCACTATTATTATCATATTATTTTCAGTAATTTTTAAATTTATAGTAATGGTTTTGAAGTGCATAACTAATTATCAAAGTATTTTCCTCCTATACACATAGATGATAACTAGTCCTAGGAGAAGAGAGAAAAGTTTGGAGTTGTTATACTTTATGCCTGGATCACCTCTGCCCCACAGCTTCATGTAGTCATGGGGTTGGGATTTTAGGAGTTGGATGAATCTAGAGTTTGTGATTGGTTTATTATCTAGTGCTTGGGTTTAGGGTGTTACTGCTATACTCACCCTAGTATGGGTAGCCTAAATACAAGACCAGATGGAAATAGTCTTGCCCTGGCTTCTATGCTATTGCTGTTGCTATTTTCTACTACCATGAATGGCTGCCTTTCTGCCACACCACCTTGCCCTAGAGCATTTTGGACTGAAACTTTTATAAAATGTGAGCTAAATAAACCTTTCTTCCCTTAATTTTAGATGTTGGATATTTTGACTCAACAATGAAAAAAGGAACTAAGTCAGAGTTTCTTCCTTTGGTTAAATATGTTTTGGTCCTTAAATGTGGTGCTTTGGAAATAGCTTCCTCTGGTTTCACCCAGAATTTGGTTCTTTCTAGTGTTTCAGGTTCAGTTTCCCAAGGAAGACTGTTGACCAGAACACTAAGCCAGAATATATTTTTTATGTGTTCTGGACAAGTAAAATTCTGATGTCTCATATGATCCAAAGATGGGGTATGTGTCCTTCATCTAAGATGACTTCCCTCTGTTTGGTGTTAGCAAACACTTACTTTCTATGGACTTAACTTAGTTGTTGGATAGGAGTAAGTGTTTGGGACAGTTTAGAGTTCTTTTCTTTCTTTCTTTATTTTTAAAACATTTATTCACTAAACAATCACTTAGACTCCTCCTATATCAACACTTATGCTTAGAGTGTCACTGGTAAGCAAGATACCATGTCTTTGAAGACAGAGTTCGTACTTATAAAGGTCACTCTAACACTATGGTTTGTGTATGTAATGCATTATCTCTCAAATGATAAACGTGTGTATCAAATGAACTTCAGTAAAGTAGAGAAGTTATTGGATCAAATAGTGTAGATACCCAGCTTCATTCATGATTAAGAAACTCATCTTGTTAGGAACCTTGGGCCACCTTTCATCTCTGATTTCTTTGGTGATTCCCTCAGCCTCCAGAAAGTTTTTCTTGAATGATATTAAGAATTGTTGTCAGGCTACCTGCTACTCTGTCGCTCTGACTACCTTGACCCATCTTTTTTATTTTTTTATTGAAGAACAAATAGCAATGAGACAGTTTCAAATCAAATTAACAGGACAGATTCAATAATTAATACACTGAAAATTGTTTTCATAATAGTTTGTTGTTGTACAAGGTGCATACATGATATTCTACTTCCAAACACTATTAGAGCAGATGTCTCTAATCAATGAATTAAGAGAATGTAGCTGTATACTTAACTTATTTTTTAAAGCTGAATTATACCACAGTTTCAATAATTAATACTTTCTACCTTGTTATCTTCCTAGTGGTTGTACATAGTACTAGAAGCTGATATAGTATCTTGTCCAACTTCTATCAGTGCTAATCTTGCTTCTCATAGAATTATGCAGAAGTACTGCATATTTATCCTAACTGTACTGTTTATACAAACACATCATGGTTGTTCCTTTGTATTCCCCTTTTTTTGTCTAGACCTGTCAAAGATGGGCACTTCACTATCATTAAACCATTATAGGTGCCTGAACTCAGTGACACAATCAAACACAGTCCAGCAGTCCACAATAATAGTGAGTTATCTGAAGAAGTTGTTGACTATAGCCATTTACAGCTCAACTTATTATTATGACCCCACTTTATATGCCTCATTTTTATACTTTTCTGTTGGTTGAATTCTTTTCTTTCTAATCTTTTCATTGGCTCAATGCCTTCAAAAAGGAAAGTACAGAGTAGCAGGAAAAGACCAGAAACAAAATCAGAGAAAGAAGTCTTTTCTTCCCATGCTCATGGTGAGTAATTGAAACAACTTGCCTATGAGTCATCATTCTCAGCCTGGAAAGGAGAGAATGGCAAAATTTTAAGAGCTAAGGTTGGCTCCTCATCAGCAGAAGGTCAAACCACAAATGAAACCTGAATTAATTTCTTTCAGCACTTGATTGCCACTGAGCAATATTCCTGGATCCACAAAATGAAATGGAAGACAAACAGTCTTGACATTTTCACTGAAGAGTACAGGAGGATCAGACCCATTCTGTCTCAGTGAAACTTACCCTCCAAGTCTTAAGAAGAAAAAACCAGCTTAGTGACTTTTAATGATTTGGAGGAGTGCCGATGTTTTTTAATAAGCATGTGAATTTTCTAATTATAAACTAGATTTCATAAGTAGAGCTACTTTACAGAATTTTATATTAAAGTTAACTAGGGAGTATGCTAAAGTTACTCTTTTTAGTGCCACTGTTTAAAGTTGAGAAAGGAATACCAGCAAATTCAGCAACTACTTCAAGTGCAATATCTATAAAACAGGAACAAGAAATGTCCCATTAAAGAAGCATCATAACCTTATCACTTTCCCATGTATTTATTTATTATTTTTAGCGAAGGGTCTGCAGGATGTTCAGGGTCTCACTACTAGATCAGACTCATGGTGATTCACCTGTTTACAGCCTCCCAAGAGCTGGGATTACAGGCATACGCCACCATACCCAGTCTCAACCATCTTTCAGAGGAGGGGCTGACACAGCAGGCCCAGGGTATTGAACCCCCAGCCCCTGCACATGCTTGCAGGTGCTTTAATCTGCTGAGCTATTTGGCCAGCCCTTTTCATTCTTTTTTCTTTTCTTCTCTTTCTTTCTTTCTTTCTTTCTTTCTTTCTTTCTTTCTTTCTTTCTTTCTTTCTTTCTTTCTTTCTTTCTTTCTTTCTTTTCTTCCTTC
>PVKA01037902.1:0-20638 GCA_004027165.1 Ctenomys sociabilis | reverse complement strand
AGAGTTAACTCATAGTTGTCCTTTTGCCTGCCCCTCTTAGTTTCACTAAAAAGCCATATATTCTCAAACCCACCAATTATTTTAAAGGTCAACCTAAACTAACCAATGCCATTCGCTTCTGTAACTGCGCTTACAAGACCCCTCCTCCCTTTGTCTTCCGGCTTAAAACCCAGCCCACAGTCAGCTCGGGGCTCTCTGTACCTACACGTTCAGTGAGCCCCATGCATGCATGGAAAATAAAATCCCCTTGCTTTTACATGAGAGGATGTCTCTTGGAGTCTTTCTTCATGCGATGCGCTTCTCAGACCTAACAGTACTTAGGTGATGATATGGATTCATGGTGGCATCATGTTCCATTTCTTTCTGCCTTGTTTAGAATGAAAGAAACAGATTTCTCCCTAAAGTATATAAATATGCACATTTCAAACAAATGGGTTAACTAAAGAATTGGGACAATGTTCATTTTCTCTTAGTTCAGATATGAAGCTGTTATTTATTTGTTTATTTATTTATTTGGCACATGCCCTTGCTATGTAGCTCAGACCTGTAGTGGCCCACCTGTCTCAGCCTCCTCAGCGCTGGGCTTACTGGTGTGCATCACCATGCCGGGATTCAGTCGCTGACGAGGCGCGATTGCGGTGAGGCCGGCGTGGCATGTGGTACCTGGGATTAAATCTGGGTCCTTTTTGCATACCAGGCCAGAGCTTACACTGCTGAACTATCTCCCTGGCCCCTGTACCCCTTTTAGGAGCAAAGCCATTACCAATTTGTTCTCCTTGCTCAGGGAGGATGACAATAAAATATTGCCTTTCATCCTCTCAAGATGGAAAAGAAAGAAAACGTGTGGGGAGCAGAGGCTCTTACATATACTTCCATGTATATATTTAAGTGTGAAATTTGAGTTATCAATGGTGGCAGTGGGAGAGAACAGAATACCCTTGTGTTATTTGTCTAATCATTTAACAAACATTTACTGAATATCTACATGCAACATAGAATGTGTTCAGACCTATACATATACAAAAGAATAAGTTTGTTCTCCATTCTTAAGATATCACAGTGTAACATGGAAGAACCATAATGATGGAGTCTGGACACACTCCAGAGGACATTTATTTAGGTTGAAGCTGAGGGTGGGCATGGTGTCTTGGAGAGACACTGCATTCAGCAAGTGCCAGACAAGCAGCAAGGGGCAGCAGAAAAGCATGCTGGAGGAGACACTGGGCTTAATTGTGGTCGAGGTTCTACGATTAACTTGCTAATTAGGTTATTAACACATAATGACTTTCCATTTCCCAGTTCTTTCTGAGGCAGCCTCTCTTCAAGAAGGGAGTAAGCATATACAGATACAAAATGTTCCTTCATTTGTATACCATTTTTTGTTTAGTTTTGTCCTTTAAATATTATAAGTGTGTGAATTCAGCAAAATATTGCAAAATAGTCCAGTATTCCATAATAGTAGTGAGTTTTTCATAAGACAGGCAATGTCAGAAGTTGTGGATTTGAGCATTTTACAGCTCAGCATATTAATATGGCTTTACTTTTTATGCTTTTCTGCTGGATGGTTAAGACCAAGATAAAGCAAGATCTATACGACAAGAAATGTAGCTTTTGTATTTGATAAGGTCAGTTAAATCCCCTCAGGATTTATCCCAAAACCCTATAAGATTTGTTTTAATAGAGTTTGTAAACAGGATATCATGTCTGCACCTTGTGCAATGAATAGCTACTAAGACAACAATATGTAATGTATGAATCATTGAAGCTGTCCTACCAATTTGATTTGAAACTATCTCTTTGCTATTTTTTTCTTAATAAAATTATGGGAAAAAAAAGAAGGGAGTAAGCAAAGAGGCTCTAAATCTCTCTCTGACCCAAAATGGAGGCTCTAAGGCTCTGAGGTGCTTGAGCAGTTCTCTCTCTTTTTTTTTTTTTTTTTTTTTTTTTTTTTGCAGAACCAGGAATTGAACTCAGGCCCTTGCGCTTGCCAGGGAAGCACTTATTCCACTGAGCCATCTCCCTGACCCCTAACAGTTCTCTCTCTGGAAGCCGATACGCTTTCCAACACTGACAGCAATCTAGAATCAGAGTCAACACACTGACAAAAATCAAAACCAATCCTGTGTAGGTCGCATGATTGATTTTCTATTCTGTGAATTGCATCGCAATTCATTTTGATTCTTATGGTGAAAGAAAAAAGACGGAGCTGCTATTCTTCCATCTCATTCTCTTTCCTTTGTCTACCAATGGAGTCTGTTTTACAGTGGCACAAAACTAAGCTATAAGGAAAATGGTACCACAGACACATGGAATTTGAGAAATAAAATACTTCTTCAGTTACATTTTGTATAAAAGACATGAATATTTCAACACAAATTTTAAAAGAATGTATTATAGTCATCTAATAATAGTCAACACAATGGTATGGAGGGCATCCAATGGAAGTTGTTCCAAAGATGGGATTACACAGAAGCTTCAGGCTTGTCTTTGCTTTCAAGGAATTTACAATCTGATTAGAGCAGCAAATAGGCAGGTGAAAAAGGGAGGCAGGCAAGTGATGCAGTATGCACAACAACACAAGATGTAATGAGGAAGATTTGAATGAATCACGTTGCTCATTATTTTGCTGAATGGACTTAGAGGAATTTTCCTGATATTTGAAGTTAATTTTTTCTTTTTCAGAACTAGGGATTGAACTCAGGCCCTTGTGCTTGCCAGGGAGTAAGTACAGGGAAGTACTTATTCCACTGAGCCATCTCCCCAGCCTCCTTGAAGTTCATTTTGATTTTTTTTAAATTAAAAAAATATTATGTATTTTTAATTTTATTGAAGTATAAATAGCAATGAGACAGTTTTAAGACACCTTAACAAGATGGAGTTGATAAATTAATACATTGCAAACTGTTTTCATAATGTTTTGGTATCGTATGAGGTCCATACCTGATATTATACTTACAGACATTATTATAGCAGATGTCTCTTATCAGTAAATTAAGAGAGTGCAGCTGTTTATGTATCTTATTTTTTATACCTGAATTATATCAAAGGTTCATTAATTAATCCTTTCTACCTTGTTATTTTCTTAGTGGTTGTCCATAGTACTAGAAGCTGACATAATATCCTGTCCAACCACCATTAGTGCAAATCTTGCCTCTCATAGAATTATGTAGAAGCACGGTGTATCTATCCCAACTGTACTGTCCGTACACACACATCATGATTCTTCCTCACTAATCCTCTTCCTTTGTCTACACCTGTCAAAGGTGGGCACTCCATTGTCATTCAACCAATTTAGGTACCTGAACTTGACAACACAATCCAACACAGTCCAGCATTCCACAACAATAGTGAGTTATCTGAAGAAGGTGTCAACTGTAGCCATTTACAGCTCAACTTATTATTATGGCCCCACATTGTATACCTCATTTTTGTACTTTTCTGCTGAATGGTTAAGACCTAGATAGAGCAAGACCTATATACAAAAACATGTAGTTTTTGTTTCTGATGAGGTCAGTAAAGTCCCCTCAGGGTTTATCTTGTAATCTAGTACCTTATGCTGTAGATACTTTGTCTGTGTCATCCATATGGATGAGTCACAGCCAGTGCTTGACCAGTTTTCTCTCTGTGAGAGCCTGAGAGAAAGTTTTCTCTTCATGTGACTCTCCCCAGGCATACTACAGAACTTCGATCTCTTTCCTCTGTGGCTCCATAATCTCCTTGTTCAGAAAATTTGGGGCTCAACTGAGTTTCATGATGTTGCAGTACAGGTTCTCCTACGTCCTGAGTCTTTGCTAACCTTAAAAGGCTAGGGCAAAAATGTTAGCTGGCCTTGTGGCTCTTCTATTTCTCCAATTTTGATCTGTGAACTTAGGTTGTTAACCATCCAGAAGAAAAGCTGATTAGTGCCATTCACTTTGCCTTATCTGACTCATTTGTTTTTAGTTGTTGTACATTTTTATTTGTATTTCTTCTTTTTTGCTTATACTAGGGAGACTATAATGCAATCAAACTGTCACCACCATACCTCCAAGACCTAGCGCAATCGTTCCTAAAATTTATTTGGAACCACAAATGACCTAGAATAGCAAAGGCAATCTTGGCCAATTGAAGTTCATTTTGAAAGGCAAGCATGCAGATACTATGTGGAGCAAAGAAACAAAGGCAGCCAAAGACCCGAGAAAAAGCACAGAAAGAGCAGAGAAACCTGAGAATGGGATCCCTGTTTGGATGATGACAATGGTGATTCCACCTGGCCAGACTAGAAACAGGTGAACTTGTGGGTGGAGTAAGATGTTAGCACAGTTCTGATCACAGCACTCAAGAGGCTTGGAGTGCAGCTGGGGAAAATGTAGACCTGAGAGGGCAGCACATTTGCTATGGAGAAAGAGGCAGATTCTTCAAAGTCAGCAGGGCTGAAGACACAGAGACATCTTTTATCATTCATGAGGAGTGGACATAAGGCTATTTCAGTTTTGGTATTGATTTGCTGCGGTTTTCAACTATGTGGACATAGATATTACTATAAGACAGAGTAGAAAATAAAAGTTCTTAGCATTTTGAAGCCTGCTTTATTATGACTTTAAATATAAAATGGACAGGAGGTATTCATTAAGGAGTTCCTTACATTCTACAATGTAGTATATAAATTTCCATATAGTATTTACAAAAAAGTATGATCTCAAATTTTCTATGCACAGAAACTTAAATTAAATGAAGAGAAATATCACTTATGAGGTCATATAAACTTGGAGATCCGAGTACAGCTTTGAAAAGTACAGCTTTCCAAAACCTGGCATTCTTTTAGCTGTCTCATCTTGTTTGCAAAAAGCCTCTGCTCTACTGAAACTGACCCTGAGTAACTATTTTATTTTTAATTAGATGATGTTTTGCAGCTTCTTTGTCCTGTAGCCTCATCTTGATAGATGCCATTAGCACCCCTGCATCCTAAACATCTTTAGATATTGTCATATATCTAAATGGTACATCTTTATCGTACATTGCTACACCAATGCCTCATGTCCCCAGAGGGGAAATTTTCTCCTGGCAGAGAGTGAAGAAGCACTGTTCTAGCATGAACTTCAGTTTCTCTGTCTTTGTTTTCACTGGGATATGCATATACACACAATTTCTTGAAGAACCAAATAGTTCAATTGATAGTTCCCTAGGCTCTCATTATCTTTGCCCTAAATCTCCTTCTCTTGTATAACAGATTCTTTACAACATTATTATACATCCATCACCAAAAACAGAAACTTGGGAATCATTCTAGGTTTCTCCTCCCACTTTTCTCTTTAGAGGAGATGAGGTCTTAACTGTTGTTGTGTTGGATCATATTCTTTTGTCACTTTTTCTGAGTGTTACTTTTATTAGTACATGTTGGGAGCATATAACGATTACATACACTGTAGGGAATCACTATAGAGGCAACACATTTCTATTCTCTTTTTCCCTCTGTCTCCATCCCTCTTCTACTTTTCCTGCATCAGATTCATCTTTTTTATCTTATAAGAACTTAGAAAGTTAATTACCATATACACAGATTTGAATATTAGAGTAATATGCAAAAAAAACATATAGCTGTTGGTGGAAGTGTAGACTGGTAAAACCACTATGGAAATCAGTGCGGAGATTCCTCAAAAAGCAAGGACTGAAAGTCCCACTAAATCAAGCTATTCTCCTACTGGATATTTTTCCAGAAGACCTCAAGCCTCATACCACAGTGATAAATGTGCATCACAATTTGTCATATCTAAATCTTTGAATCAATCTAAATGCCCATCAGTTGAAGAATGGATAGAAAAGATGTGGAATTTTTACCTAATTCAGCTATACATAAAAGATAAATTTGAGACTTTTAAAGAAAGAAAGAAAGAAAGAAAGAGAAAAAGAAAGAAAGAAAGAAAGAAAGAAAGAAAGAAAGAAAGAAAGAAAGAAAGAAAGAAAGAAAGAAAGAAAGAAAGAGAGAGAAAGAAAAATATGTATTTATATACTTAGAAGAGCTTGGATATTTTTTTTTTTTTTTTCTGGAACCGGGGATTGAGCTCAGGCCCTTGTGCTTGCCAGGCAAGTGCTTATTCTACTGAGCCATCTCCCAGGCTCTTGGATAATTATATTGCTGATTTCTGTTGGTCTACAGAAAGGAGCATGTAATGTGTAATTACTTTTTATTCTCTTAAAATTTCTTACAAACCTTTTACACCAATTTTTCATGCTTGTATCTGGAATCTGAACAACTAGTTTGAAGACAGCATTATGCAATACAACAACCAATGTTGAAATCTTATTTTGCTTAGTGAAATTTTGTATGATTCCTATTTATTTTTACTATTTTTTTTTCAGAACCAAGGTTTGAACTCAGGCCCTTGCACTGCCAGGGAAGAGCTTATTTCACTGAACCATCTCCTTGGCCCCATTTTTACTATTTTACATTTTCTTTAAAAACATATAATGTAATTGTATTACTGAAAGGTACAGGTACACTGGAAGCTATATTACTTGTGAAAGGCATATGTTATATAAAAGGTCACGTGATATGTAAGCTTGTGGTTCTGGATTAATCATTTAAAATTATGGTCTTAAGATACATCCATTTTCCTACAGATGACTCAAGTTTATCATCTTTATGGTACATTGCTACACCATATATGTATAAATATCACATTTTAAAAAATCCTTTCATCTGTTGATGGAAATATAGGCTGGTTGTGAAATTTAGTTATTATGATTTGTGCTGTTTTAAACATGGGCATGAATGGATCACTGTGGTATGGTGTGTATAACTATGTGGGGAAGATAGCCTGGAAGGGAATAACAGACTCAAAGGGAATTTATACTTTTAATTTTTTGATAGTTGTCCAAACTGATTTTCATAGTGGTTATATCAATTCATATTCCTGGTCACAGTACAGAAGGATTCCTTACTTCTCACGCCTCACCCATATTTCCCATTGGTTGAGTTTTATTAGTATTAGTGTATTATTATTATTACTATTGTTATTATTATTATTTCTGAAATGAAACAAAATCTCTATGCTGTTATTATTTGAATTTTTCAAATTCCCAATGATTGTTGAATATTTTAATATATTTATTTGTAGTGGTAGTTTGCTTTTCTTTATCTGAGAAGTATCTATTAATTTCAGATGTTCATTTTAAAATTGAGTCTTTAACTTTAGAAGTCAACTTTTTTGAGTTCTTAAAAAATATATTCTAGATAGTTTTCCTTTGTCTGAGGAGGAGCTGGCAATTTTTTTATATTCTTTAGGTTGTTCATAATGATTATATTCACTGTAAGTGATTGCTATGTGTACAATCTCCTAGTGGCTTCATTCATGGTACTGTAGATTTTTCCTTTTCTAAATTAATTAATTGATTAATTAATCAATTAATTTGATACAGGATCACACTACTCAGTTAAGACTCATAGTGATCCTCCTGTCTCAGCCTACCAAGCACTGGGATTACAGGTGTGTACTACACACCCAGTTTCTGAGCCTGCACAGTGTGCCTGGGGTTCCACAACTGGCATGTATGTGGTACAAGAACTCAAACTCAGGTCTTTTGCTTTCCTTTGATTAAGTCCTATTTCTTAATTCTTGGTTTTATTTCTTGTGCATGTCGGATTGTTTTTTCATATAGTCTTTACCTACACATCTTAAAGAGTTTTATCTAATTTGTCTTCCAACAGTTTAAGTGTTTCTGTTTTTATGTTTAGATTTGATACATTTTGATTTTATTTTAGTTTATGGTGTGAATGTGGGTGTAGTTTTAACATTTGGTATGTAGACAGTTGTTTTTTCAGAACAATTTGATATATTTTTCCAAAATGTTTGTCAAAAATAATATAGCTGAGTGTGCTGCAAGTTGTTTCTGTATCTTCTATTTGGTTCTTCTGGTTTTATATTCTGTACATTTTCTATGTGGTATACTATTCTACCAATTTTCTTTTCAGTTCTATTTGTTTCTCTGTTCTAATTTTTGTCTTCTTTATTTGAGGGAAGGAGTGGAACCAGGAATCAAACTCAGTACTTCACAGTTGTCATGCAGGTGCTGCACCATTGAGCTAAACTCCCTAAGTCTTTTCTTATTCCATGCAAACTTTAGATAGCGTTTTCCAGTTTTGTAAGAAATGCTATTGGTATTTTAATTGGGATTGCACTAAATCTATATGACAGTTTTGGAAGTATGAGCATTTTGAGTGTATAATTCTGCCTATCCATAAACAGCTGATATTTTTCTAACTTCTAATGTCTTCCTTAATATCTATTTTTCAGAATACTATAGTTCCCATTGTAGAAGTCGTTCACTTCCTTGATTAGGTTAATTCCTCAGCATCTCATTTTTTGCTGCTATTGTGAATTGTGTTGTTTCCCTAATCTGTGTTTCATTGAGCTTGCTATTTGTGTACAAGAATGCTATTGATTTCTGAGTATTGACTTTGTATTCTGCTACTCTGCCAAATTTAGATAGTAGTTCGAAGAATCTTTTGCTGCAGTTTTTGAAGCCTTCTGTGTAGACAATAATATCATCAGTAAATAACAATAATTTAACTTTTCTTTCCCTGCCTAAATCTCTTTTTATTTCTTACTTGTGTCTTTTTTCTCCAATAGTTTGAGAACTACACTATGCAGAATGTGATTATGACATTACATACATTATCATATTACGCGTCATGATAGCTGATATCTTTGTCTTATTCCTGACAGTAGAGGAAAAGTTTTCAGCTTCTTTTCATTCAATCTAATTTTGGCCATTTGCTTGTCATCCATGGCTTTTATTGGGTTGAGATAAAGACCTATTCCTTTATCTTTCAAAGTTTTGTCACGAATAGTTGTTGCAATTTTTGTCAAATACTTTTTCTGTGTCCATTCAGATGATCATAAGATTTATTTCCTTGCTTCTATATATCACGTTTATTGATTTGTTGTCATCTCTCCATTCATGCAATGAATGCCACTTGGTCATGTTGTACGATCTTTGTGATGATTTGCTACATTTTGTCTGCCAGTATTTTGTCAATGATCTTTGTGTCTGTATTCATGTAAGAGATTAGTCTGTACTTACTTTTATTGATTGGGTCCTTTCCTGGCTTTGGAATAGGGATAATGTTTGTACCCAGGAATGACTTTGGGAGTATTGTTTCTCTTTCTATTTCATTGAAGTGTTTGAGGAATGTTGTAATGAGATCTTTTCTAAAGTTCTTGAAGAATTCACGTATGAATTCAATAGGACTTGAATGTTTCTTAGGTGGTGGTTTTATTCATTTTCACTGACTGATTTTGGCTTATTCTAGATTGTTATTAGTTTTTGTTTCCACTTTGGTAGTTCACATGTATCTAAGATTCTATTCATTTTTCTCCAAAGCTTCCATTTTTTGGATTGCAGGTTCTATTATTTGGGTAGTCTGGATTTCAGTGGGATCTGCTGTGGATTTATCCTCTTCCTATCTAATAAAAAGGAATTATTTTCATAAAACAAGGTAAGGATTTGCCCATTTTGCTTAATCTTTCAAAGAATCAACTCTCCATTGTTTCACTCTATACTGTGTTCAGTGTCAGTTTCATTAATTTCTGCTCTAACCTTAATTCTCTTCCTTATATTAGTTTTAGATCTGGATGATTCTTGTCTTTGTAAAATGTGAAGTTCATCATTAGGTTATTTATTTGAGCTCATTTTGTTTTTCTGATGTGAATTTACTGCTGTGAACATGCCTGTTTGTACTGCTTTTGCTGCATCCCAATATGCATTACTGACATATCATTGTTTGACTGTACAAACTGTCTAACTTATTCTTTAATTTCACCTGTGACCCAGTTATTATTCAAGAGGGAATTGTTAATTTCTACTTGCTGTATAGTTTTTTTTTTTTTTTTTTTTTTTTTTTTTTTTTTTTTTTTTTTTTTTTTTTTTTTTTTTTTGTCTTTTGAGACAGGGTCTCACTATGCAGTTCAGGCTGGCCTCAAGCTCACTTTGTAGCTCAGGCTGGTCTTGAACTCACAACAATCCTCCTGCCTCAGCCTCCCGAGTGCTGGGATTACAGGCCTGCGCCACCACGCCCAGCTTGCTGTATAGTTTATGTGGCTTCTCTTGACATTGATTTCAAGTTCTTTTGCATTATGATTTGATAATATGTGTGAGACAATTTCAATACTTTGGCATTTACCTAAGCATACTTTATTGACTAATATGCAGCTTATTTTGTAGAAAGTCTCATATGCTGTTGAGAAGAATTGTCATTGAACAATCTTATTCTTTCTACATAAATCATCTCCCAGTGAGGCACAGTAGTGTGTGCAGGCATTCTGTCCCCCACTTCCAATGAAGAAAGGAAGACTGCTAAGGGAAGCAAACTTTCAAAGTGAAATCAGAAGATGAGAACACAGAAAGTTAGAACTGTATGCTTCTGAAGAAAGTCTGTGAGAATTAGAGGTCATAAATGGCATAATTCTACAAATTGAATGATATTACGTTTTGGGCATTGGAAGGGACATGGTGATTGGAAAAAATACTCAATGATGCCTTTGGGGTATCTAACGGGAAAGTGTACAGAGAAGAATATGTGTCTTCTAATTATCAGAAGATGATATCTAGGATATTTAAATATAAGTGTAAGAAGCATAAGTGTTTTTCCCTACAGGCTCATATCTAAATGTTCTCCATTGGTATTGGTGGCACTACCCCAAAGTAAGTAGACTGGAATCTTCAGTCCCACTGCATGCTGCTACATATGCTGCTTGTTGCTGCTGCTTCCTGCTTTTCTGCTCCTTGCCTGCCTTTCCATGAACTGTTTCTTCCCTGAAATGTATTGAAGTCAGGCAACTGTGGACTAGAATGTCTATCAACTGTGAGCTCCTTTCTTTAAGTTTGGGTGTCTGGTACTTTGTCTCAGCAATAAAAAAGTAACTAAGATAAGTAACTAAGGTGTATTCAGCCTGATCAACTCATGAACTGATAATTGAAGACAAGGACTGGTGGAGACAGCGGACTCAGACAAAGCTGTGCGCTTCCTTAAGTGCTTATATTGGTGCCAGCCTATGTGAAACAGATGGACATATTTTCTGTCACAGAAAGCGAGACATTATATAAAAAACTTGTATAACTCTAAAGAGATGGGTAAACCATGTTAAATCACTATAAGTGCATATTCATTATGAGAAGCAAATCCCTTCTTCCAATGAGCACACTTAGATGCATCCAGGTATTGCCAAGTAATGAAGTTTTTCTGTTTAATGGCCAGTTTCCGTGTTCCTTCCATAAATGTAAAATATGCAATCTTGCTACTAATATTTAGCTTGGGAGTTTTGACCTGCTTTGTTTCCTATCTGTGTTGGTTTACCTCTCCTTAGGTAACCTGGTGGTCCTCTGCTCATAGGAGGCAACTATATTGATGCCAAACTTAATATAGACACCAGATAGGTATTGTGCATTGCAGCCCAGAACTCCTGGACTCAAATGATCATACCACCTCAGCATCCCGAGTAGTTAGGACTACAGGCATGCATCACCACACCTGGCTGCAATCTTTCTAAATGGTTGATAAATCTGTCAGTGTTTTTTCTCCAAATATGGAGTGAGTTTAGTATATTGCTGACACTGCTTATATTCTTGTGTTTTCTGTATGTGAGGTTTATATCCCATTACACATGACAGAAAAAAATGGAACCATAAACCATAAAATGGTTTAAGTGGTTATCAGCATAAGCCATGATTTCTGACTTAAAATATTATTATTTTTATTGATTATTATTATAATTAATGTATTTAGTACAGGTTCTACAAAGTCTCACTACACAGATTAGACTTGTAGTGATCCTCCTGTTTTTAGCCTCTCAAGTGGTGGGATTATATAACTCCCGGTCTCAATCACCTCTTAGCACAGCTTGCCAGGGATGAACGCAGACCTCTGTGTCCCCATAAACAAGCACTTTAATCTGCTGAGCTATTTGGCTGGTCCACTTTATGTTTTAAACACAAAGTTAGCTTGCTGCGTATAACTAGGAAGGAGAGAAAGAAAGCATGTGGTAATAGAAGAAAGAGGGGGCTAGGAAGAGAGACAAAACAAACCTTCACTTCTTGGTTTTCAGGAAGTGCATGGAGGAGGAACACAAGAGTTCTGTGGGTTTGCAGGTTCCTAGGGGAATCTAGACAAGTGGAGCTAGATATGCAACAGGACTCCCAGAGGCAATCAGCTTCTGGCTTCTACAGATGAGTGTAATTAGAGAAATCTTGTGTGTTAAGGGATCTGCCCATAATATCCAAACCACTGACACTGACTGCTTTCTTTGCAATCTCTCTCTTCTCTGGCAAGCACAGCCCGCTCTGAGAGTAGGGCTGGCATGGCATGCAGTGCCAGGGTTTGAAACTCTGTTCCCTGTGCCTGCCTAAGCTTGCCTAAGCAGCTCTTTAGACTGCTGAGCTACCTTGCTGGCCCCTGAAACATGTAATTCTGATACTGAAGATAGAGTCGAAGGAGTTAAAACTGTCCCTATTGAAAAGCTGCCCATGGAGACATTATCTAGCACCATTGCAATATCCACTGCTGTTGAATCAGTGTTTCTCAGGCTGATTAATTTCTCCAGGAAGGTATATTGACCTCTTATAGCTGATATAAGTACTGCTCCCAGCTGAAATATCACCACTTTGTTTCATTGTGTTGAATAATTTTATGAAGCTCTATCTTTTTGCTAGTTCAGGAAAGGAAGGGTCAGAGTCTGTTTTTATAACAGGTGTATACATACCCGGCAACTCCCCAGAACCCCTGCCCAAAATCCTTTGCAGTGAGTGAGAATTTTTCCGACTCTCCGGGCATCCGATCCATGAGAGCAAAGCTCTGTAAGTGTTTGGAAGAGTCTTTGGCTTCTGCCTGCGTGCTCCATGCCATTCAGAGCCCCAGGACCCAAGACCTCCGAGCCAGCAATCAGCCTGAGACACCCCAGATAGGACTGTCCTACAACTTTCTGGAGCCCCTGCCCCCAAGAATGAGGGAGAGTAAGAACTTTTGTGACTCTCGTGGCAACCTATCCACCCTCACCTGGCCTGGTGAATGTGAGGGAGAGCTTCTGTGCTCCCCATTGTTCCCTGGACCAGAGACCAAACAGAGGGGAATCACAGGTTCACAGTTGTACCAAAAGTGCTGCAGAAAATAGGAACTGAACACAATAGCTAGATCCAGGCCAGGCATGACTGGATAATCTCAAACTTAATAGACTGGCACCCGAATCTCATAAAGTGCTAAGGTCGTAACTGCACCAAAGCTCTACACCAAAGGACAGAGGCCAGTGCTATACAAAATGACAAAGACAGGAACAAAAGGCAATCTCAGGGCTCAAGTCCTCCAATAAGTGCAGAGGACACTAGCTCAGATGAAATGAATGAATTAATAGAGGCTGAAGCAAATAAACAACAGCAGAAACGTATAGAGGAACTCAGAGAAGAATTAATACCTGAAATAAAAGAAAGGAATTTTTGAAAACATAGCATCTGAAATAATGAACCAAATGCAGAAATGTATGGGGGAAATGAAAAGCCCACCAGAACAAGTGCAGAGAACACTATTCCAGCTGAAAGATACGAATTAATAGTGTCAGCAGCAAAGAAACAACAGCAAAAAGGATAAGAGTAACTCAGAGCAGAAATAAGTTCTGAAATAAAAAAAAAAGAATCCTTTGAAATCATAGCATCTGAAGTACAGAATCAATTCCGGAAATATATAGAGCAAATCCAATTTGGAAAAATAAAAAACTCTGCAGTTAAAGAATTAATAGCTACCGCTAGAGAAGACATTGATAAACTAAATAGAGGAGATCAGAAATATGACAGAATCCTGGAATGAGCAATGCAGGAATAAAATAGAATACATGAAGTAAAGTCAAAGAGATATAGAAGAACTAAAAATAACAATCACAAGTCTACAAATGTGTTTGAGTGAAAGCAAAGAAAGAGTTTCAGATCTTGAAGATACAGGTGCAATTACTGAAAAGGTAAGAAAGGATCTCTTAAAAACAATGAGGATGCATGAAAAAATAATCCATCACCAGCAAGATGATGCCAAGGTGAACAATGTGAGATTAATTAGCATCAATGAGAATGAAAAAGTCAGTATAAATGATATAAAAATAATATGGGCAGAAGTACTACCAGAAAACTTACCAAATATGAGGCAATAATACAATATTCAGGTAACCAAAGTATACAGAACACCAAATAACTTCAACCCAACTAAAAACAAACGGAAACATATAATCATCAAGATCCCAGAAATCAAACACAAGATTAATATACTGAAAGCTGTTAGAGAAAAGAAGCAGATCACATTCCTTCTCTACACAAACCATGAAGGCAAAAAGAGCAAGAAGCAGAGTTCTTCAAGTCCTGTATGAAAACAAATTTCATCCCAGACTTTTATACCTGCAAGACTCTCTTTCAAGTTTGATGGAGAAGTGAAATACTTCCATGACAAAGAACAACTAAAGAATTTCATGATGACAAAGCTACTGAAAGATGTCCTAGAGAGAGACCACAATGACCAGAACTCCATGAATGAGAACAGAAGGAACCCCCTAAACAGGGCAGACAATTAAACACAGGTTACAAAGGAGTAAACAACAGCAAAAAACATCATGACAATCATAAGTCAACAAATTTCAATTATTACCATCAATGTAAATGGACTCAATTCACCAATGAAGAGAAATAGACTGGTACAGTGGATTAGGAAACAAAAATCCAACAACATACTGTATAAAAGAAACACACTTAACTCAAAAGGACATTGATAGGTTCAAAGTCAAAGGATGCAAAATAATACTACATGCCCCAGCACCTCAGAAAAAGCAGGAGTGGCAATTCTGTTCTCAGAAAGTCTCAACTTCAAACCAAGAATGATCAAATGACCCAAGGAAGACCACCATATATTTGTTCGAGGAAAAATTCAAGAGGAAGAGGTAACACATAAATATCGATGCACCAAACACAGGAGCAGTCAACTATGTAAGATAAATCTTAATGGACATGAAAAACCTGACATCTAAGAAAACAATCTTAACAGGAGACCTTAACACCCTCTTATCTCACAAAGACAGGTTAACCAGACAAAAAGTTAGCAAGGAAGTAGCAGAACTGAACCAGAGCTTAGAACAAATGGCCCCGGTGGACATATACAGAGAGGTCAACCCAATCACACTGAATATACACTTTTTTCAGCTGCACACAGGTCATTTTTTAAATTAAACCACATACTAGTCATAGGTCATGCATAAGTGTACACAAGAAAACAGAAATTATCCCAAGCATATTATGCGACCACAGTGCAATGAAACTGAAAATAAATGACAAAAGAAACCAGAAAATCCCACTAAATTCATGGAAATTAAACAACATCCTACTCAGTAATCAATGGGTCACAAAAGAAATAAAACAAGAAATTCAACTATATCTACAATTCAATGAAAATTCAATCAAAACTTACTGGAATGTATGGGATGTGAAGAAAGCAGTTCTTTGAGGGAAACTCATAGCTATGAACTCACACAGTAGGAAAATAGAATGGGAACAAATTAGCACCTTAATGTTGCACCTCCCACAACTTAAAAAAAAAAAAGGAGCAAACAAAACCCAGAGCGCAAAGATGGGAAGGAATCATAAAGATAAGAGTAGAAATTAATTCAATTGAGGTGAATAAAACAGTTCAAAGAATCTGCAAATCAAAAAGTTGGTTCTTTGAAAGACTAAATAAAGTTAATAAGCCTCTTGCCAAACTCATCCAAAGGAGGCAAGAAAAAAATCCAAGTACATGCAATAAGAAATGAAAAGAGTGAAATCACCACAGACCCAGTAGAAATTCAGAAGACTATCAATAGTTACTTTGAGAATCTTTACGCTCACAGAATAGAAGATACAGAAGAAATGGACAGATTCCTTGAAAGGTACAAATTACCAAAACTGAACCATGAAGATATACCAACTCTCAATAAGCCAATAACAGGCAACAAAATACAAAACATAATAAAAAGTCTACTGACAAAGAAAAGTCCAGGTTCTGATGGATTCACAGCTGAATTCTACAAGAAATTTATAGAAGATATAATCCCTCCACTCCACAAATTCTTCAATGAAATTGAAAAGGAAACAGTCCTCCCAAAATCATTTCTGGAGGCAAGTATAATACTGATTCCAAAACTAGGGAAAGACATAACCAAAAAAGGAGAACTACAGACCAATCTCCCTCATGAACATAGACACAAAAATACTCAATAATATCCTGGCAAATAAAATACAGCAAATAATCAAAAAGTTCATACACCACAACCAGGTAGGATTCATCCCAGGGATGCAAGGATAATTCAATATCTGAAAATCTATCAATATAATACACTATATTAATAAAGTGAAATCTAAAAACCACATGATCATCTCAATTGATACAGAGAAAGCTTTTGATAAAGTCCATCACTCATTCATATTAAAGGTCCTACAGAAAACTGGAATAGATGGACTCTACTTCAACTTGATAAAAGCCATCTATGACAACCCAAAAGCTCATATAATCCTAAATGGGGAAAAACTGAAATCCTTTACTCTTAAATCATGGACAAGACAAGGATGTCCTCCATCACCTCTCCTATTCAGTATAGTTTTGGAATCATTAGCAACAGCCATTAGAAAAGAGGGAGAAATAAAGGGAATAAGAATAGGTAAAGAAAAATTTAAATTATCAATATTTGCAGATGACATGCTACTTTACTTGCAAGACCCTAAAAATTCCACCAAGAAACTACTAGAACTGATATGGAAATTCAGTACCATAGCAGGATACAAAATCAGTATTCAAAAGTCAATAGCATTCCTCTATACAGATAACAAGCACACTGAAAGGGAAACAATAGAAACAATACCTTTCACAATAGCACTGCGGAAAATGAAATACCTTGAGATTCACTTAACCAAGGAAGTCAAAGATCTTTTCACGGAAAATTACAACACCCTAAGAAAAGAGATTATAGAGGATTTCAGAAAATGGAAAGATATTCCATGCTCCTGGATAGGGAGAACCAACATCGTGAACATGGCCATACTCCCGATATTGCTGTACAGATTTAATGCAATCCCTATCAAACTGTCACCAACATACATCTAAGACCTACAGAAATAGTTCCGGAAATTTATTTGGATCCACTAATGACCTAGAATAGCAAAGCAATCTTGGCCAATGAAGACAAGGCAGGAGGCATCACAATTCCTGACGTAAAATTATACTACAAAGCCACTGTGATAAAAATCAACATGGTATTGGCAAGGAAATAGATCTGAGGATCATTGGAATAGATTAGAAGGTGCAGAAGCATCTACAAACACACTCAGCCATCTGATCTTCGACAAAGGGGCCAAACAAGCTTACTGGAAGAAAGATGGACTCTTTAACAAACGGTGCTGGAAAAACTGGCTTTCTACATGCCGAAAACTAAAACTTGACCCAGCTTTATCACCATGCACTAAGCTAAAGTCAAAAATGGATTAAAGATCTAAACATTAAAACAGAAACACTCAATCTCCTGGAAGAGAAAGTAGGAGGAACTTTAAGATAAAGGGGTGGGTAAAGAGTTCATGAACAAACATATATTCGCACGGGAGACACTTGAAAGAATCAACAACTGAGATCAACTCTTCTTGAGGAGTTTCTGCATGTCAAAAGAAATTGTCAACACAGTGAAAAGATAACGTACTAATTGGAAAAATTCCTAACTAATAAGCAATCAGAAAACGATCTGCTCCCTAGAATATATAAAGAACTAAGATATATTAGAGCTCTCAAATTTAAAGACCCAGTCCAGAAATGGGCGTCTGAGATGAATACACACTGCTCAGATGACCAAATTAAAGAAATATATGAAAAATGCTCCACATCACTATCCATCCATGAAATGCAAATTAAAACAACACTGAGATACCATCTCACTCCAGAAAGAAAGGCTATCATAAGGAAATCAACCAACAACAAGTGTTGGAGAGGTTGTGGGGAAAAGGAAATATTTCCCCACTGCTGGTGGGAATTTAGACTGGTACAACCATTGTGGAGATCAGCGTGGAGACTCCTCAAAAGAGAAGGACTGGAAGTCCCATTCAAGCTGGCTATCCCCCTACTGGGAATTTTCCCAGAGGAACTGAAAACATTGTATCATAGTGATATATGTGTACCTATGTTTATAGCAGCACAATGTGTGATAGCAAAATCTTGGAAAAAACCAAGATATCTGTCACATGAGGAATGGTTGAAATAGATATGGTATTTATACACAATGGAATGTTATTCTGCTATAAAGAATGATAAACTTGAAGCTTTTTTATTGAAATGGATGCCACTTGAACATATACACATAAGTGAAGTAAACCAGACTCACATGTGGAAATATCATATAGTCTCCCTAGTATAAGATGTCAAAAGAAGAAATACAAATATAAATGTAGAACAACAACTAAAAAGAATTGAGTGAGATAGTAAGGGCAAATTGAACAACATATGTTGCAAGGTACTAATCACCCTCTCTTATGGATGGTTAACAACCTAAGTTCACAGATCAAAAATTGGGAAAATAGAAGGGCCTCAAGGCCAGCCAACATTTTGGCCCTAGCCTTTGAAAGTCAGTGAAGACTCAGGGCATAGGAGAACCTGTACTGTAACATCATGCAACTTGCTTGTGCCCCAAATTTCCTGAAAAAGATTATGAAGCCACAGAGGAAGGGGATCAATGATCTATAGTGTGCCTGGGGAGAGTCACATGGAGAGAAACTTTCTCTTAGGTTCTCCCAGAGAGCAAACTGGTCTCATGACTCATAAACATGGCTGACAGACAAAGGATCTACAGAGTGAGGTACAGAATTACAAATAAACCCTGACGGGACTTGACTGATCTCATCATATACAAAAGCTACAGTTTTTGTTATATAGGTTTTGCTTTATCTCAGTCTTAACCAACCAGCAGAAAAATGCAAAATGAGCTATATAAAATGAGGCCATAATAATGAGTTGAGCTGTAAATGGCTCTAGTCAACAAATTCTTCAGATAACTGACTATTATTGTGGACTGCTGGACTATGTTTTGATTGTGTCTCCAAGTCCAGGCACCATAGTGGTTGAATGACAATGGAGTGTCCATATTTGACAAGTCTAAACAAAAAAAAAAAAAAAAGGAATACAAATGAAGAACCGTGCTGTGTTTTCATAAACAGTGCATTTAGGGTAAATATGCAGAACTTCTGCATAATTCTATGAGATGCAAGATTTGCATTAATAGTGGTTGGACAGGATATTATGTCGGCCTGTAGTACTATGGACAAACACTAGGAAGATAACAAGGTAGAAAGTATTAGTTATTGAAACTGTACTGTAATTCAGCTTTAAAAATGTAAGATAAGTATACAGCTACATTATCTTAATTCATTGATTAGAGACATCTGCTTTAATAGTGTTTGTAAGTAGAATATTATGTATTCACTTTATACAAAATAATCCACTACAAAAACAATATGCAATGTATCAATTGTTGAATCTGTCCTGTTAATTTGATTTGAAACTGTCTCACTACTATTTGTTCTTTAATAAAAAATAATAATAATAAAACAACATACACCCAGAACTTCATTACAACATTCCCCACTGCTTTTGGTCATCTGAGTCAAATCATTGACTCAGTGGATCGACCAGATATGGGGAGCTGTTCCCATCCTTGGTGATTAAGGACCATAAGTTTAACTGATCAGAAAACCATAAGTTTTACTGATCGGATATGGTTACTAACGTATCGGACAAGTTGGTTAACAATGCAAGGACCAATCGTGAGGCAAACAAGCAGGATTAGGAGGGGTAGGCGTATACAGAACAGGAACACGGTGAGGTTAGAAGGGCAATAAAATGGAGTCAATTTTACAAATAACCATCTAGTAATCATTTAGCAGATCTGTGGCATATGGATTGTCAGACCTAGGGAAGACAAATCGGTATAAGCGTCTATTGAAAGTTTTACAAGCTCTTTTTATATTGGCAGTTAACATGGGTTTTCTCAGGCTGAGAGGGAAGACACATAACCACCTTGGTCTGAACAAGATATACCTCAATGTGTCTCTATAGACAAAATCTGGTGGATCCTAGTCAAAGGGATCTTAACCTAGCATATTTGCTATAGATTTCACCTGTATAATTACCTGGGTTTTTGGTATCTATTAGGAACGAACAAATTTTTTGAAACTTTGAGACCTAGCAATTGTAACTTACTAGCCCTTAGACCCATTTATTTATGGAGACTGTCAGTTTGTTATTAGTCTCTCTAGCTTTTAGGGTAAGGGATATCACACCTGTATTAACAATGCATCAGACATCAACCAGATTAACATACTCTTATCATGACATATAGCATTTAGTCAGATTAAACCAATGGAATACCTTTTAAGCCTTGTACATGAAGAACAATTATATTTATAAAAACTGGTCAGTATAATTTTGATTTAGCTAGCAACTTGAATTATATATTATAGTATCTCAATTTTAACTAAAGCAAGATTTTTAAAGTCTGTTTTTATTAAACTGGAAGGAAGGCCAGGGTTTGAGAAGGACAAGAGACCTGTGCCAATGTCCAACAATGGGCTG
>PVKA01037901.1:0-20693 GCA_004027165.1 Ctenomys sociabilis | reverse complement strand
TGCTGCATTTGGTACTGCAAGACATGTGTCTGTAGCTGTTAGGCTGCTTGTGTAATGCAATCCAAAGGTGATTTTCATTTATATTTTTCCAAACCAATAAGAGTTAGAATCTTGCCTTAGTCTATGGATTCACTTCTTCTAAACAAATTAGAAATATTTTACTTCATAGAGCTCTGAAAAGATGTTTCAAACTAGAATTGTGCATTGCCATCGTACTTGTGAGCACAAAACAATGCTAAGAGAAGAGGAAGGTGTAGTTATTTTATCTTAGGGTGCAATACCCATAGGTTTGTCTTTGCTGTCATTTAAGGGAAATTAAAGATAAAAATTATATGAATGCACTTAAAATTTTTAGAGCAAAGAAATGATCTATATATTAATTTCATTCATTTTTATATCATCATTTTCTGCAAATTGACCCTTATGTATTTATAATATTTATCATCCTGGCCCAGTGCATAATTTGGGAGTCTGCCAAGTTATTGTGGTACTAAAATGGATAACCATTATTTTCTAATTTTAAGGCAACTTTTAAAGATAAAGTAGGAGGTAAGATATATGTCTTAAAATTTCAAATTATGAGATCATATTTAGTAAATGTTGAAAGTAAATATTACATCCAGGAATTTGCTGTTTACTATATATTAAAGCTTGTTCTTTTTTTTTAATTTTATGTATTTGGTAAAGGGTCTCACTGCACAGCTAGGACTTATAGCAATCTTCCTCTTTTCATCCTTCCCTGCACTGGGATTACATGGGTGCACCACCACACCCAAGCTCCATGGCCAGCTCAGGGTGGAGCCAGCATGGCATGTGGGCTGGGAATCAAACCAGGGTCCTTGAGCTTGCCTAGCCAGGTGCTTGGCCCACTGAGCTATCTCTGCAGCCCTGAAGCTTCTTTTTTTCACACATTATTTTTAAAGATCATTGTTATCTCTTATCCTACTGTAATTATTTTCTTTTGAACAGATGCATTCCAAGTTTGCATTCACAGGTATTCTTATCACCTGTGCTAGCAGATGTCTTTGCATGCATAGCATATATTAATAATTTCGTACTAATAAATTTTGCCACATGTTCTCCTGCCTGATTGTTTTCAGAATGATATTCTGCTTGGATCCATGATCTGTCTGTATGTGGAGCTTGAGAACTCTATGTTCTGTCTGGCATAACCTCCAGTGTGCAATTAACATCTTGGATCTCCTCTTCCATTTTTAATGTGTTTAATGGAATTTTAAACTGATTATGTGATAGTTATCTTCTTTTGTTGGTTTTCCTTCTAACTTATTTAGAGTTGTCACTTCTTTATCCTTAGTATATATGAGCACTTACAAAAATTCTATGTAAATTTCCTTTCATTTGTGCTCATGTATAGGGCGACCTGCTTTCCTCAGTTGTCAGTAGGATGCAAACATTACTGCAATGTGAAGAATATAAGATGTGGCCTCTGCTTAAACTTTCTGAAATAAAGAGTCATATTTTCTTTTTGTATGAAGCAAAATTTTCTGACAAGTATATGGAGGTGGGAAATTTTCTCATTGTGGACCCATGTAGCCATGGTACATTAAGCACACTCAAATGTTGGTCAACTATATCTCAAATAGCTACTGATGCATAAGCTTTAAATATTCCATTTACTACCTGAATGATTCAAGGAAAGTCAGTTTCACCTAAATCACTCACTGCCATTTGTGAAAGTGAGAGAAAGCACTGCTAGGTGCTGCTGTAGCTCGAGTGGCAAGTGCGCCCTAATACCACCATCAGATAGTGGGAGCAGCAGATTTCCTGAGAGGTAGAGCGCAAGTGAAATTGTAAACATGTATAAAAGCATTTATTTCTCTTTCTATGTTCACTTTAAAAATGCAAAGAAAAAAGTAGCACCTGGAGCCTGCCTCACAGTTCAGTAGCACATTAGAAATACACGAGTTTCACTCTCCCTAAAATCTGTAGAACTTATTGAAACTTCAAGGACTAGGGGCTGGGCTCTTAGGCATGTTTCAGAAGAGGCTTCACTTCGATATAGACTGAGCTTTTGGTGTGGGTCTGAGAGGTAGGCACAGCATTGTGTCTTGCATTATGAATTGTCCCAAGGGCACTATGATTTTAATACATTTCTGAGTACGCTGTTCAAGATTTATACTCCTTTATCTTCACTTAATTTGAACTGACTTGGGACAACTTTTAAATTTGAATGTAATACATTTTTAAATGTTTAAGGTTATGAAAATTAATCAAAATATAAATGATAAAACACTTTTTCTCCTTTAGCAAGAATACTCTGTAGCTTAAACTTAATCTCTGATACATTATGATTGCATGCTAAAAATTGTATATCTAGATTAAATTACCAATATTATTTTGAATTATAAAACATGTAAATTAAAAATAATATAACAAAATATATGGTTTGTTTATTGTTTTTGAAGGGAAAAAAAACCCATGTTAATCAGTTCACATCATGAACTAGAAAGAACAGAAAATCTCTCAAATACTCAGTGAGGCTTGCAAGTTTTACAATTAATCAGACCTCACATTGCATGCTAACTGTGGGTGTTTGTTTGATTTTTGTACCAAGGATTGAACTCAGCACTTTGTGCTTGCCAGGCAGGCACTTATGCCACTGAGCTATCTGTCCAGATAAGATGAATGCTTACCCTGCTAAGAATGTACTAGCATGGCAGTCAGTTCACACAGTACAAGTGACCTCTCTGGTTGAAAGTCTGAAATATAGACAGGAAGTAATATACTTCAGAGAGTGACCACTGAGCAGCTTCTTAGTCAGTTTATTTACTCGATTAAAGATGAATGACAATATTGTGTTTTGGCCAACTCAGTTATTGATTTGAGACATAGAAGACAGGCAATCTGCCTTAGCTTCTGATACTATAAGAAAACAATTAGAGCATGGGTGCTGCCAAGCTTGGGCATGAAGTAGACTTCTAGAACAAAAGCAGCTTTGCCACTGTTGTCCTGCAAATGCCTACAAGCCTTCATTGTGTACAATGTCTATAGATGATCAATGACAACTTGCCTTCTTCCAAAAATATATCTTATGAAATAACTGTCAGGTATGTGCTGAATAATAGAAAATCAATTTGTTGGGTAATCTGGATATTTTAGCTTTAGAAACATTAAAAGGAATGGACTACAAATTTACATGTATTATAATATTAAGCAGAAACTGAAGCATTTCTTCTTTACAGGCATTCCAATATAGTGACTTGCAGTTTAAGTAATTCTTTTGCTGATAAGATGTTTACATAGAAATACACGAAATATGTAGAATTCTTTTGCTATACGCCTCTTAAAAGAGTGTTTAGTGGTGTCAGATTTTAAAATGCTTTTAGGTGAATCATCCCATTTTCAAAATATCTTGTAAAGAAGGCTTAAGATCATTATCCACTGAAAATTATCTTAAATTTGTGTTCTCAGAGGAGACAAACACTATTTTTTGAAAGAGTTTAGAAGTGGCCTTCCTTTGAATCACAACTGCTTAACTTATTGAGGTACGCTTGCAATTTTTAAAATATGCCTTAAATTTGAGTTTATTTATAATTTTCAGACCAGTAAATGCCATTAAGTCAGACAGATTTATTTTTAAATATTGATTCAGAAATGCTAGCAGAAATAAATACATGAAAACAGTACTGCATAACATATGTTGTATTTCTGTTTTAGAAATGAAGATGAAGAAGAATTTATTGGGAAGCCAGCCTTAGCACTGTGCATATGCTTCAGATGCTTCACTAAGCTGAGTCAAGGGCTCTGCTGCAGATCAGAAGGAGAGAGCTCCAGTGGTGGGAAGCGTTAAAGCAACATAACATGTTCCAGAGAAGGTCTTGTTTTTGAAGAGAAATAAGGAAGAGAATTATCTGGCCACAGTGAATCTCTCTGAGAGGACCTGCTGAGGCATCTACTGACAACTTGGATACAACCTCGGTTGGGCTATCTCACCTCTACTCACTGCCAATGAAATTTTGCAGGTGAGGAGACAAAGGAACCAAGACAACTACTTTGTTTACTATGGGAAATTCCCCGGAGATGCTTTATATCCAGTATGTCAATGTTTTTATACAGTTAGTTGATACAGAGTTGCTATGTCTAAGGATTCTGTAACTCTCCATCCATTCACATATATCTCATGCATACATATATATAAAAGTTACTCCAACTTTTTTTTCTTTTAAGGTCAAAATATCCTGGAATAAAAGTATATAGATTATATTAATTTGATTCTATATATGACTATGTGACTAAATTCTGACCAAGGAGAATGACAAAACACCAAATTGGGTTTGTCCAACTAGTTTCTGATAAACCAGAATGATGGCACTTTATTAAATTTTCCTAATAATTTAGGGCACATCAGTATTACTAAAAGATGATAAGAGCAGGAGAGAATTCCATTGTAGCTTGACAGGATCTTTCTCACTTTCTCAGACTTGTTCTGAAACCACTCTACACAAAAAGCAAGTTACCTTAGTTTTGACATATTTCTATTTCTATTTAAGATAGTGATAGAGTTTTAGTAGTATTTTCTAGGCAGCTATTGATCCTAAATCCATAATTACTATTTCTCACAAACAGTGCTAGATGTTTTTCCAGCTACTTCCTCCTAAAAGTATACTATACTACAGTCTTCTGTTAGCAACTGCTATTAGTTCGCCAGGACATTTGTCATGAATACACCAAGCAGGTGTATTCATTTCTATTTCTATTTAAGATAGTGATAGAGTTTTAGTAGAACTCATCTCCCTTATTTTCTTTTTCTTGAATAAGCAGAAACACTTTGTCACAATTTTGCTATGAAGCTCACGACTGGAGCACACTGTTCTTCCTTCTCCATGCAGATGCAGAGTTTGGTTGTAGGTTCTTTTTTTTTTTTTTCGGAACTGGGGATTGAACTCATACCCTTACACTTACCAGGCAAGGGCTTATTCTATTGAACTATTTCCCTGGTCCTAAATAGGTAACAATCACCTTTTCTTTTTTTTTTTTTTTTTTGGCAGAACCGGAGATTGAACTCAAGCCTTTGCACTTTCCAGGGAAACACTTATTTCACTGAGCCATCTCACCTGCTGGTTGTAGCAAAGAGACATCTACCAACCACTGTGCTTCTTGATGTAAACCTTAAATTGACAAATTCCTATGTGGAAAATCATTATTTAAAAAGTCAGCGTCCATGTAGTTTTGTGGTGATACATTTCAACTAATATACCTTCTTTCAACCTTTTTCACTATTACTGGAAAATAAACAATTATGTTGTCTAAACTCTAGTTAATTTGTATACTTTTGGGCTTCCTAGTAACTATGATCCTAAGTAATAGAATTTGTAATCAAGAAGTAAGTAACGTGGGCAACAGAAACAAAACTACTCAGTATTGGAGTACGTTGGGACTGGTCTGGGGATACAGGCTAATGCTCTGATGATGTCCCATATATAATGAAGTCATGTCTTACATTTTGGATAGAGTTAAAGGCAATATCAGGAGAATAGTTACAGATGAAATTTTGGTCTTGATTATCCACGTTCTGATCCTCATGTTAAAATCCTTCAAGAGAAACTACTGGATGAAGCTAATACTTAAGGGAGATAGGAAGGAATGATAACTATTGTGCTAAAGGAAGGACACATGGTAACAAAATACAGAATTTGAAGTTTTTGCTGCTCAAAAATCCAATGATTTGTTTCTCGCCCTGTATCACCACAACCTGTGGCTATTAGTGAACTTCAAAGGTAATCAGATCACATACTTGTGACATCTAGCTCACTGGGCCCAGATAACTAAAGTTGAGCCATGGAATATAATTAGGCATATGACAAATGTTTTGAATTAATTCTTAAGGCAAGAGTAACATTTCTTCTCGTTTTGATTGAGACTCAATGAACGTACTTAGAATTTGTAGAAGTCTAACAGCAATTTCGAACCCTTATTTGCTTGACATTGCGTGCTCAATTGGACACATTGGTATGGCCGGATAAGCTGTAATTGTGACCAAATGGAATGCTGTGGCAATTGTTGACCGGCATTCTTCTTGGATCAAAAGCTTAAAATCTAATAGGAAGCTCAATCATTTGAGCTGTGCATGATGCTAATAATTAAATGAGACACAGCTATGAATTATCTTTATTATGCAAAATGCTAAAATATTTTGACATATGGAGAAAAGGCAATACTAAAATAAAATTAAACAAATAAAATACAGAAATTTGCATTGCATATACCTTCAGAGGATTCTGCGTTGAAAGCTTTATAGTGCCAAAAATTATATACTTATAAAAGATTAAATATTCTCCCCAAATAAGAAAATTGTAAACAAATACACATCAGAAAGACAGTCTATGTTTTCTAACCTGTTCTATCAGCTAATCTGAAGACACTTTAAATCTGAGTGATCAAAAAGATTACAGCCATTCACAAAATTAAATTAATAATTCAATAAACATCATTTTTCTGCTACTTAGGCAGTCATAGTGAGATAATCATACCTCAAAATATTTTTCCTAGTATTGTACCTTTCATATTTATGCCATATTCTAGGACTATTTAAAGTTATTTTATTTTAGTTTATATTTGGATTACATGTGATGCTGATAGCATCTTTTCTTTTCAAATAGCATCTTTTATCTGAAGAATCATTGCAGAGAAACTCTTTATTAATTACCTCCCTAAACATTATATCTACATCAAGTACTATATAACTACATGTATATATATATATATATATATATATATATATATATATATATATATATATATATTCTAAGACTTATATTCCAGGAGAATATTTAAAAATCAGATTTGTTCACAGTCTTATACAATATACCAGTAGAGATCTGAACTGGAATGTTTGTAAACTGGAGGAAAAAAAATATATATATATATATGATAGCAATTCAGGTTTTATTTCATTAGTATACACTGTTGGAGTTATTTACTTATGTACCTGTTCAATTATCTGAGCATTAGTGATGCTACTGGATCCCCAGGAACTTTTGGATTGAGAAAATACTGAGTGAATAGATAACAGCTTCCGACAGCAGGCAGTCTAATGTATTTATCCAGCACTATGCTTCTGACGTTATGAGATGCTGCGAGGGCTTGAGAGGTCCATATCTGATAAGCACGGCTGCCCGTGCTTGCTGAACTGGCATCTTGTTTTTTGGTCTATGAACACAAACCATTACCTTCATAATCACAATTCTGTATTATAACTAATGAAGAGATATTTTAAAATTATGTAAACATTTTGTGCAATTTTTGTGGTTTGGGGAATTAAATACAGAATATTTTCAGTGAGCTCTACATCTAGTTATTTATTTATTTATCATTTATAATTTTGTTTATAGGCACAGTCTAAGTCTCTAAGTTTTTCAAATTTGACACAAACTTGCACAGTCCTGTCTCAGAGTTCTAGAGTAGTGGGATTACACATGTGCATCACCAGGGACTGAAAAATATTTTAATTCTTTTTCACTAGTACATGTTTGCAGTGTATGAAGTTCACGTAACTCTTAGGGGATTATTTACATGTCCAAATCTTATTCTTTCTTAATTTCCTTCCCTCCTTAGCCCTATTCCTCCCTCTATCTCCAAATTTCCTCTCCTCATTTACATTATTAGTGATGTAATTATTATTTTAAATTCCTGCATATGCTTGGAATGTGTACATAACACAGTTTAAACCTCAGTTCCCCTTCCCATTCCCCCACTCCTTTCATCCTTAGTTTCCTGCACTTGTTCCGAACTATAAAATCTGTCTCTATGTTTCTTTATATGCACCTGTTTTTTTCCCCTTTATTTTGCTATTTATTTGTACATGTTTAAAACAATTTATATTGGTATTAGCGTGGTTAAGAGAATTCCTTTTCAATTTCAGCCAAATCGGGATTTGTTATCTTTGATTTTGCAATCTCAACCAAAATACCAATAGCATATTTCAAAAAACTAGAGAAACTATATATGCACACCCTTGTTCATAGCAACATATTTTCAAATAGCTAAAATTTAGAAACAAGGGCGGGCCAAATAGCTCAGCAGATGAAAGCACTTTGAACAGACATAAGAACAGGGGTTCAATCCCTCTGCCTGCCTTGCTGGCCCTGCCCCCAGGGTGCTCTGAGACAGCAATTGACACTGGGCATGGTGGCACATGCCTGTAATCCTAACTCTTGGGAGATGGTAAACAGGTGGATCACTACAAGTCTGATCTAGTAGTGAGATCCTGAACACCCTTTTATTTCCGTGAAAAACAAAAAATTAAAAAAACTTAGAAACAGCTCAAATGCACATAACTTAACGAATGGACAAAGATGTGAGTTTTTGTATATAGAATGGAGTGCCATAAAGAGGATTAAAGATTTCTAGTTAACTGAATGCCTCCTATACTTTACATTTAACTCACATAAATGGACACATGTATTTAAATATCACATTGTTTTCTGGCTTAAGAAATCAAAAGTGTAAATAAAAACCCTGAATATATAATAGACATTGGAAAAAGACTAGAACATGTTCAAATGTCAATAAGCACAAGAGAAGGGGCAGGGGAAAGAAAGAAGGGAAATGACAAAAAGAATAGATAGGGAAAATCAAAACAAAGATTCTATTAATAAGGGAAGAGGACAGGAAGGCAAGGGAGAAAAATAAAGATCAAACTATATCGTGTAGAGGTACAAATAAGAATCTTATTACTAGGTATCTCTGAAGTGTATCAATAAAACAAAAACAGCCAAAAAATTACATGGAGCCAGAAAAGATTCAGTGAAGCAAAAGCAATCTTGGGCTAGAAGAGCAAAGCAGGAGGTATGACAATGCCTGACTTCAAATTGTACTCAGAGCAATAGCTATAAAAATAGCAGAATAATGGAGAAATACTAGATATATGAATTAATAGAACAAAACAGAATACAGGGACATGCCTAGGCATACTCAAATGTTTAATCTTCAACTAAGTAGCCTAACACACGTTGGAGTTAAGAAAGCCTATTCAACAATAGTGCTGGGAAAATTAGCTATCTATATACAGAAAATTGAAGTTGGAACCTTTCTCTCACCATGTATTAAAGTAAAAACGGATCCAATTTCTAAACATTAAAACAGAAACAGCAAAAAAAAAAAAAAAAAAAAAAAAAAAAAAAAAAAAAAAAAAAAAAAAAAAAAAAAAAGTCCTGCAGGCCTGATACTTCATTTGGAAGCAAATAAATTTATTTAGAGCTCTCTGTTTGAACCATTCACCAACTGAAATTCCAGATGTATAAGAAAGTAAATTATTTTAAGCAACAAAATAAAATAAAACAGAAGCAGTGACTTTTTTGGAGGATGAAATAGGTAAAGCACTGAAGTTCTAGGTGAAGCCAAGGACTGTTTGAATGGAACTCCAATTGCAAAGAAAGAAAAACGTCAAGGAACAAATGGGATTGTGTCACAGAGCCTCCCTCAGCAGAGAAAACAATCATTAAAGACACAATCTACAGAATGGGAAACAATTTTGATTGCTATTTTTCAAACAGAAGAGTACTATCCCGAATATAAAACTGACTGAATAAAATTAGGCCACCCACAATAAAAGACCCAATCAAGAAACAGCATAGTGCAATTAATGGGCACTACTCAAAAGAAGCATAAGTAACTAACAAGTGTGTGAAAAATGATCTAACATCTCTCTCTGGCCATCACAGAAATGAAGACAGAAATAATGCTAAGATTTTATGTTCCACCAAATATGGTTTTGATCAGCTTTGCATATTCACAGAATACATCAGAATATATATTTAAATTCATTAAATGTTACCATCATTCATTATAAGAATTTATATAAAATTTTAAATTTACTAGGTGAAGCACTGATCTATGTTTATTTTCTTAGCCATCTTCATGTTTAGTAAAGAATTTATTACATCACACTTTTAAAGGAGGTGAGATTCCAGTATATAAAAAGACAATTCCAAAATATAAAATTAAAAGTATTTTCATTAGGACTCATGTACAATTCTAACTTTCTTTGAATCATTACACTCTGGAAAGTTTGTTCCACAGTTTTGACTATTAGCATCTGATCATGCATTAAACCTATCAATTAAAACAGCAAGGAAGAAGAAAAAAAAGCCAGTTTGTTTGACATCAGAGCACCTGGAGTCTAATCTCATCAAGCAGGTGTAAGCCGTGTAAACCAATTCTCTATAATCTTAAAATTTGATTTCCCTGTTTTAAGATTAGAACACTATTATAATTAAATATTTGAAAATAAAAAGAGTTTCTATATATTGTTTGACAGGCTAAGAATTTTAAACAAATTATCTTACTGACATCTCAATAAGATATGACAGGAAGAGTATCTTTATAAACATGTAACAAAGTAATAAAATTGGACTAAATGAGACTAATTGCCTTGCCTGGAGTGACAATGCTGATCTGAGAGAAACACAATGAAGTGCAGCCACCTTGGTGTCTGATTTCATGAGCTTAATTGCCATAACGTAGGAGTTAAAAAAATCACTTTTGTCAAAAAAAAAAAAAAAAAAAAGAAAAAGAAAGAAAGAAAGAAAAGCTAAGGGAATATTCCAATTAAAAGTTGAGGATTTAATAACATCATCTTGCTTTCAAGTTTCTGGAATTTAATTACACAACTGTACTAATACTCATTATCCATTAAAATAGCCATATTAGAAAACAATGAAAAAGGATAAAGCAACACAACACAGAAACTCGTCGAAAGCAGTGATCGTGCTATTCACATTTAATCATCTCAAGAAATAATACGTAGTAGGTGGCAGTATCTCTACTTTGATGAAAGCCAAATTTGGGGAGTTAGAGATCTCATTCAGGGTTAGAGTATGATAAGAGATGGAAAAGGGCCTTAAGCACAATTGATTTTTTTTTTTTTTACTCCAAAAGTCTGAATATTCAGAAGATTGCCTCATTTTTCAACTGCTACTTGGGTAATATTTTTCTAGGCTTCTTTGCTACATGCTCTGAAAAATAGATTTACAAATGTGACTTTGATTAGGATGAATTATAAAATGACTTTTATGTTGAATATGAATAATCTAGACTTTTCTTGGCTAGACAGTGCATGAATATTAAGCCAGCCCTTTGAGGGCAGAGGTGATTAGTAAATTTAATACACTGATCAAAATGAAACCCTCAGATCTGAAAGATTCTAATTAAATTTGACACACCTAGGAACACCCTAATATATATATTATGTATATTATATATATACATAATACATATATATTTAAATAATTTAGCATTTACATTTATATATTTTTCATAAATAATTGGATATATTGCTAGGAATGTTGAGGCAGTGTCCAATCTATGTATTAACCAGATATTCTCTCCAAAATGGAGAGAATTTAGTTCAACTTTTCTAAATCATAAGAAATAATAGTAATAGAAGTAATTGGTTTTTACAAATGGGTGTTGCCTGAATATATCATATTTAAGATATGAGCACGATTAATAGACTGAATTCAAACATGGGGATATTTATTTTCCTTGACTTTGAAGCAAAAACTTCCTTATTCATATTCTATTTTCTGTATCTCTAAACTATGCAGCAATAACACCTGTTTTCTTTTGCTCTCTGATATTAAATCATTTTTAATGTAAATAATGACAATGACAACAAGGCATGTTTTAATTTTATCTATTAACTTTAGGCAGCAGATAAGATATTGAGAGGAGTAATTTCACAGAAAAATGTAACTATTTCAGGAAAAAAAGGTTAACTATGGGAAACAAAAGGGTTTGACAATAGCGCATGTTGTGGGATCAATGTAGGACGATCATAATGCACACAGAGCGGAGGCCACAAAGGGTGAGGAATAGATTCCACTTATACTATAAAAAGTATCTCCTGCTAGAAGAGACTCCATTGAGAAACCTAGAAATAAATTCTACATAAATTACCACGACATTAAAATTAGATAATTCCACAGATGCAAATCTTATGGAAAAATTCGTTCTCACCGTCTTACTGTGTTTCAAGTGAATTGTCTGATTTTGTACAGTTGACATTTCATTTTTGATTCTAACATGTAAACAGGAGCTGTTTATGTCACATCATAAAGTTAAGTTTCTTGGTTTTTGTATTATTTATTTTCTTACCTTTAAGACAATAAAGTATTTTGTAATGTGTATAATGAAGATATTATGTAGAAAGGCAATAAATATATATGTAGGTATAGAAATCAAACAGATGGGCAGAATGCAAAAGAGTAAAATTATATCAAAAATGTTTATCATTCAAATATTTGTAGTAGATATACAAACATTCATATTGTCAATGTTAATATACATTTTCAATGCATTTCAATATATCAGGACTCAAGACATGTTATCATCCTCAGCTTTTGGTGAGTGCTTCTTATTTAACTAGTCATTATTTCCTACCTGTAGAACTAAGTTAATTTAAAATAATGAGATTGTCATGTCCATTTCATTCTGTGAGTTGCCTAATACATGCAATGGGATGGCAAATAGAATTGAAAGCATGATAGAATTGCAGTCCTTTCTAGAAAACAAATAACACAACCAGAGCATGCAAACCAAGTGTCATTTCATATAGCAGCAATCCAGGTTAAAATGAAGATGAAACAGCTTGCCTTGCTAGAATGAAGATATCAACTGCATTAAATTAGATTTTTTTTGGTACTTAAGTGAAAGACAGTTTTTCCAGTATCTGAATTACCTGCCTCAAATCACTTTCTAAATTGGACTAAACAGTATTGAGTTTTGGGGTTGTTTTTCTATTCCCTATGCTCAACACAAAGTTCAGCACTCCATTTCTTCTTAAACTATGAGCGAAGCTTTAATAATAGAGACTACATAAGTAACATTGAGATGAAATGTTTTAAATTGCATTTATCTCCCTGATGTCTACTTCAGACTTGTCCCAAGAAAAGCACATATTGTGAAGTAGTCTTAAAGGGCTCTTCTTCTGAATAGATAATTTCTTTCATGAGATACACATTTTCTCTTCAGAAATATAACAGGAAATTAATTCCTTTGTTCTCTACTGAGCACAATTGTCTGGAGAATGCTGATATTTATATGTGAACATCTTACTTATCAGTGCTGGAATATATATATTTTAACCACAGGTTCCAATGGTGTGTGTGTGTGTGTGTGTGTGTGTGTGTGTGTGTGTGTGTGTGTGTGTGTGTGTGTGTGTGTGTGTGTGTGTGTGTGTGTGTGTGTGTGTGTGTGAATGTGTGTGTGTGCGAGTGTGTGTGTGTGCGTGTGCGAGAGTGTGTGTGTGCATGTGCAAGTGTGTGTGTGTGTGCATGTGGGTGTAGGAAACAATGTATCTATGTATGTATGTCTGTAAAACTGTTACTATCTTAAAATGGCTGTGGAAGCAGTCCCCTCACTCCACATAGCTGTCAGTGCTATTCCCTTTCCCATTCCTAAGGTGGCCAGACACAATGGCCTACACATGATTATTTCCCCATAGGACAGACAGAAGCAACTTTTAGATAGGAATTGTTGCTCCTGACACCTTATGTAGACGTGCAGCTATACTGCAGTGAGTACTTCTCAGTGCCAACACAGCATCATAAACTCATGCCTACTTTGTAACAACCACCAACTTACGCTCCCTGTGGGAAGGCTGTTGGAGCAACTTCATGACCACAAAGAAACTCATCCATCAATAAGTGTATCAGGTGTCATTCCTCTTTCTCTGCTCTACCTCTGCCCCTGTCTTTCTCTATCTCTAATATTCTGTCTGCCTGCATGTCTTTGTCTCTGTCTCTGTCTCTTTGTCTCCATCTGTCTCTCTCTCTCCCCCTCCCTCCCTCCCTCCCTGTCCTAATGACCTGTGTATATATCTTTAGATGTTTTTTTTTTAAACCCAAGGATAATTAAGTACTGAATCTTTCTCTTTATCTTATATTTCTCTTAATCATTGAAGAGCAAGACTTGATCTTAAAGATCTTTAAAAAATGGATATCTATACTGGCAAGATAGCTCAGCACCCTAAGTGCCTGCTTAGGCAAGCACGGGGACCAGAGTTTGATCCCCAGCACCACTTACAATGTTAGCCCCACCCACAGGCACACTGAGCTGGCTACCCAGACAAGGTGTGGTGGTACATGCCTTTAATCCCAGTACTTGAAAGGCTGAAAATATGAGGATCACTGTAAGTTGGAACTGCACAGTGAGATCCTGTACCAAAGATGTTTTTTAAGAAAAGGATATCCATTTGTGCATTATATACACTTAAACAGATTAATGAAAAATAAATACATAGCAAAATGCTGAAGTAGAAGAGTAATTTAGTATCTATAATGTCTTATTAAAAGCAGTATAAAACAGAAATAAATACTTTTAAATGTATTTTTCAATGTTATCAAAAAGTTAAAAAAGAGATCTTGAAGCCAATCATGTCATTTCATCTAAAATACTGTAATATAAACACTATACTTTCAAGAACTACTTATCTACTTGAAATATATAGATAGTACTTTCTCAACACTTATAGAATTGAATTCATAATAAGCAGTCTTTTACTGAAATTATATTTCATATTATATCCTGTTCTATTTCTCTATGAATGATATTATTAACTTTACATCCATAAATCACATTGTAATTACTTAAAATAGACCTTAATTTTACTTAAGTCCAAATTATGTCTAAGGTTTTAAAGGTTTAGTTGCTTGATTTTAAGTCAGACACATTTTTTTTCTTGTATTTCAAATTTCTGAAGAAAAACCAAGTTATGTGAACATCTGATTGCATCTTTATTGGATTTAAGTGATACTTAAATCAATAACATTCTACTTTTAAAGAGGCTACTTGATTGTCAAGATAATTGTAAGTGCATCCCATCAGCTAAAATAATCTAACTTTGTTTTAATCCCTTGAATCACTTGAATCATTTTATCAGTTTATTTTCACTGACAATTTTTGATTTATTTGTTCCTCATAGCACCCCATATAATTTTAATTTCCCTAAAACGACTGATACACAAGCTTAAAATTTTAAATGACATTTTCTTTTATTCTTAGCGGACAAATGTAGATATATTTAATGAGGCTCAGTATCAAAACTCAAAAAGTATTTCACCAGAGTCAAACAGCAACCAGTTTTTCTGTATGGCATATGAGCCACCAATTCTTAGTGTTTACTGCCTTTAACTAAATTAATGAAAAACATGATTGCATATGATGCAAGCACAGTTGTATAACACCAAGCATGTACATTTGGATATCTTAACTGGATCACTTTAAAAGATTTATATTGAATAGACATACATTGTATTCCACATAACACTGACAAATACTTAAAGACATAAATCACACTGCAGGCTTTGAAGAGCATTCTAAATTCTAAATTGTCCCTAAAGAGAAGTATTTTAGATATCATTTTCTGTTTAAATGTAATGTCTTTTAAAGTAATGCAGTCAAAAATACTTCATTTTCAACAAATGATTTCCAAAGACTATCAAATATTTAATGATTACATATTACTAAACATATAATATAGTAGCTTCCTAGTCTGAGAATGAGTATGAGTAAATGGGTGTCTCTCCTTACATATACACAAGTAATTCTTTTGAGGTTATAAATTGTTGTTCTCTAGGACTTCATATTTAGGTGATTTTTTTTCTTATGGGGTATGATCCTTTTTTGATTTTCTAAGAATTACAATGGTAATAATAACTGTTACTACTGATAAAATGATGACTCTGAGCCATACTATTCAAGACAACGAAGTCTTGTGTATGAGTTACTTATTATTAGGTATTTTGTATTTTCAATTTTTTTAAATAAAAGGAATGTACTAAATAGCTCATACCTTTGACTCAATGAACAAGAAATGTATTAGCCATAACAAACAAATAAAATAAGACCAAGTGGAAACCACGATGGCAGGCCTGCTTGTTCACACTACTAATGTATGGACACTTCCTTTCCTTTTGTGCCATCTCCACATAGTGTCCTTACCTGTCTGTATGGGTTTACCCAATACTCTCCTATAATAAGGGTAATAGAATACCTGAAGAACTCACTAATTTAATATGAACTTATTTTAACTTGTTTATACCTAAAAAAGAATCTGTTTCTAAATGAAGCCACGTTGATAAGTTCCAGTGTATGTGAATTTTGGGAGGGTACAACTCAGCCCAGTATATATATATATATATATATATATATATATATATATATTTTTTTTTTTATCTTTTTGAGACAGGGTGTCACTATGCAGTTCAGGCTGGCCTTAGCTCACTTTGTAGCTCAGGCTGGTCTCGAACTCACAACAATCCTCCTGTCTCAGCCTCCTGAGTGCTGGGATTACAGGCATGAGCCACCATGCCTGGCTCAGCCCAGTATATTAACACACCAAATCACAAGAGGAATTATGTGACTAACAGGTGAAAATACAAGCAATCAATAGAAAAGGGGGTTCTAAATATTGAATGTCTAATATCTCCATTAAAATTGTGTTCATTGTATTTATCATGGAGCAAAGAAAGAAGAAAGAATAAAATCACTCTTGGATTTACTGTTCTCATTACAAATGATGGCCTACTAAGGAGAGTCACATGAAGAGAAAACATTCTCTCAAGCTTTCACAGAAAGCAAATTGGTCAAGCAATGGTCGTGACTGATCCACATGGCTGACACTGACAAAGGACCTGCAAACTGTGGTACAGGGTTTCAGAATAAATCCTGAGGGCATTTGACTGACCTTGTCAGAAATAAGAATTACATGTTTTTGTGGTATGTCTTGTATTTTTCTTGGTCTTAACCATCCAGCAGAAAAGTATTAAAATGAGGCATAAAAAGTAAAGCCATATTAATATGTTGAGCTGCAAAAAGGCTCAAGTCACAACTTCTGACACTGCTAGTCCTACAGATAACTCACTACTATTATGGACTATTGTACTATATTGGATTACTATGCTGGATTAATGCACCTACAATATATAAACGGCAATGGAATACCCATCTCTGATAAAAGTAAAAAAAAAAGGGGGATACAAATGAAAGACCATTTTGTAGTGAAAAAATATATATATAGTATATACAAAGCAGTTAACATAGATATACAACTACTTTCTCTTAGTTCAATGAGAAGAAATTTTTGAACTAATAGGGTTTAGACACAATATCATGTTTGTATCTCATACTATGAATAACAATATGAAATGTATTAATTATTGTAACTGTGCTACTAACCTATTTTGAAATTGTCTCATTGCTACTTCTTTCTCAATAATATTAATATAAAAAATACCTTATAATTGCCTAAGTTGTCTAAGACAAAAAAGAGAAAGTGGATTAACTAATGAGACACAGCTGAAAATTTTTATTTATTTTTTGTTTTTAGGGAAGGGTCTACATGGTGTTCAGGGTCTTACTACTGGATCAGACTCATAGATATCTGCCTGTTTACAACTTCCCAAGAGCTGGGATTACAGGCCCGAGCTACCACGCCCAGCATCAATTGCTGTCTCAGTGAGCCCCGGCGGTTGGGCTGGTACTGCAGGCCCAGGGATCAAACTCCAGGGCCCTTTGCCTGCTTGCATGCACTTTAATCCACTGAGCTTTTTGGCCAGCCCTTGAAAATTGTGAAAACAATAAAAATGGTAAAAATTTATAAGACCAAGCTGTATGTGTATTATGAAAATAATAGCATAAGTATTCTTTACTAACAAATATGCAACCCAGAATCTCATTTGCAGGTCAAAAACATCTGACATAAACAACTTAAAGAAAAGTTTTATTTTGCTCACCGTTTTGGAGGGTTTATTGCATGGCTGGCTTGTGCCAGGTGAGAACTACCTTGCCCAAATGTATGACAAAGGAAAGCTCTGAATTTAGGATAATTAGGAAGCCAGCAATGATGAAAAGAAAAAGCCAGAGAACGGGGAAAAAGGGTTGGGCACAGTAACATTTTCTCTGAGATCACATTCCAGTGCGTCGCTTCTTCCACCAACGTTCTGTCTGCACTGTGCGCTTAGTTATAAAGTGCTCAGTGGATTAACTCTCTGATGCAGTCAGCACCCAGGGATCCAGTTGCCTCCTAGAGCCGCCTCCCTGAACACAATGGCAGTTTGGAAACAAGGAAGTGCAATCTTAATATCATTTCCATTATTCATGTCTTCCATATTTATAAATTATATTTGAGCAATTTCATTTATTATCCAAAATTACAACTTATTTCTTCTCTAGTCATTTTCCTACGTGCTCAAAATAACAAATGGGGATGCTTCAGGTGCACACATGCCCTCCTGAAGTGGGGCGGGGCAGCGTCTGACTGCTCACTTGAGTCCCCCCCTGGGAGCACGCACTGTTTTTTTGATCTGTTCAGTGCCATGTTTCACGTGTGTGTCTGTGCTCAGGGACTTGCTACAAGTTCTGATCTCAAGAGAGCTACCCTGTGCTTTGCGGACAAAAATACACATATGAAATATCTTCACAGATGCATAAGATATTAGTGCTGCGGGTTGAAGAAAAACATAAAGCATTATTATTTATTAATTGATAGAACTATTGTGACAAGAATTTCACAACAATCTACCCAAGTAGTTGAGTGCTTGCATAACTAGTGTGAAGAGCAAGCCTGGACTGTATCTAAATTAAAACACCATAGAGAAAAATAAAAGGCCTACATGTTAGTAAGAAAGCAAGGGCCAGGGAGATGGCTCAGTAGAATAAGCACCTCCCTGCAAGCACAAATGCCTGAGTTCAATACCCTGTTCTGAAAGAAAAGCAAATAAACATTATTATATATCTAAAATGTCCAAATGTACATTGATGTGCATGCAGAGATTGTTTCAAAAAGGTTTGGAATGTTTTCTTTCTGGTTTTTTTATTATTAATGTATTTAGTACAGGATCTACTGAATCTCATTGCACTGATCATACTTATGGTTATCCTCTTGTTTTCAGCCTCTGAAGGGCTGGGATTATGGATATGCTTTCTTGTTTTTAGTAGTTATCTTTTTAAAATTTTTGTTGCATGAGCTAAAACTGTATTTCGCTATACATCTTATAAAATTAGTACACAGTTCCTAGTAGAATCACTGCATGTTATGTACCTGAGCAGTGTGTGACTTGTGGTGATTATACTACAAAATATTATTTTTCTCCTGGCAACCCTCAGAGCAGTATTTCACAATAACGTGAATCAATTAATAGCCAGTTGTCCTAATTTTTACTGAACTTTAAGATTATTTTTGCTTTGGCTAATAATTTTGTGTAGCTTTATGTTATAGTGAAAGAACTCAAGATCATGTATGGTTTGCCAGCTCACAACAGCCAAGGCAAAAGAAATATTTTCTCATCTAAGAATTAAGGTTTGTAGTGATTTTTATGAAAAAAATGCTTATCATATAAGGGATACACTAATAAAAAATAAGAAAAGTGAAGTATAAACTATTTAAAAGTAATTAGTACATGTATTTTAATATATTGTATTATACTGTATTGTATTTTTTTGTGCACTGGGAATCAAATTCAGGACCTCGCACTTGCTAGGTGGGCACTGTGCTGCAGAGCTACATACCTGGTTCCTTGCTACTTGGTATAGTATTCATGTCTTTCTTATTTTATTTTATTATTTTTTACAGAGAATAAAAAATAGTACAAAGTGAGAAATGATGCAGAATTTTACTAAACAAAATAATTGAATTGCATAGATATCTTAGATTAGTTGTTCAGATTACCACATAGAAGCCTGTGAAATTGTTCAAAAATTCTATAAAAATTAAAAATAAGAGAGAGGAAAAAATAAGCAGTTATTTTCCTTTCAGTAAACAGCAGAAATCAGCAGCATAGCCATGCAAGCCATCTTGCTATCTACACCTGTATTTGTTTTCCCTTTCTTCTCTCTTTCTTCTTTTTCCCTCATGCACGTTGTTCGTTGCCTTTGAAGTTTCTGTCCCTTTCACAGTATCTATTATACCTTTCCGATTTTATTTAAGTTTTCAGGTTCTTACACTAGCAAGACAGTGCAATGTTTACACATGCAGGCCACATTTATTTTAAAGAGAATAAAAAACATTAAAAACAATTTGAAAAAAACAAGAAGATAGGAATTCAACAGTGCTTGTTACATTTCATGTTGTTATCTTCAAAGGAGTTCTACAGACACTGCTAAAAGAAAGAACAAGTGGGCTGAGGGAAAGGAAGGGAGTATCATGCCTGATAGATAATCATCTTATGAATTATTATATTTATTGAAATAGCTAATGCTTATTTTTGATAATCATCAATTACCATCCCATCAATTTCCCAGAAACTATAGATATTTTAGAATACCACAAGGATGTTGCTGAATACTTGTAATACCAACCCTGGGGAGGCTGAGGCAGGAGGATTGTTGCAAATTCAAGACCAGCCCAGGCTACAAAGTGAGCTCAACACCAGCCTGAACTGCATAGTGAGACCCTGCTTCAAACACACACATATGAAAAAAATCCAATATATTTGCAAATAATTTATATGTAAACCCTGTTGGGAGCCAATGAAGCTGACATTGATCATATGTGGGAGGGCAGGATAAAGCCTCATTGTCTAAAGCAGCCAAGTCTTGGGAACAACATCCGGCCTGGACATTGTGGGCCATTAGTTGCTAGGCAACATTGTGTCTTACAACTTTAAAAAGGTAGAATAAAGGTCGTTGCTGTTGTTCTGAGGGTTGGTTACCCAAGCAGCCATAGGCCACCA
>PVKA01037900.1:0-20658 GCA_004027165.1 Ctenomys sociabilis | reverse complement strand
CACATGTGTAAATATTGTATAGTCTCCCTAGTATAACAAGCGAAAAGCAGAAATACAAAAGGAAATGTATAACAAGTAAAATCAATTGAGTCAGATAAGGCAAAGTGAATGGCATATGCTGCAGGATACTAATCAGCTTTTCTTCTGGATGGTTAACAACCTAAGATCCCAAGTCAGAGTTGAAGAAATAGAAGAGCCAGAAAAAGTTTTAGAAGAAAGAATAAAGGAAATAAATGTGTCACACTGAATACTTTCACTAGCCCCTGGCATAGTAGTCAACAAACATTTCATTACTGTTCATTACATGTGAGGAAAAATTATTAGAGTATCTCAACTTTTTTTAAAGATATTTAAAAGTAATTAATTTTCAGTCTCTTTTTATATATCACATTTTTATGGTCCTGGGTTATCTGTTTAAATACTAATTTAGCTACATCTCAAAATACTTCATAGGGGGTATATTTTCATTGTTGTTTGGTCCCATATTTTCATTTGGGTCTTTTATATGAGTTACCACATTCCATATGCTGTTAATGATATTTGAGTTCCTCAATCTCTAGAACATGATCAGTTGTTCAAATGTTCCACATGTCTGAAGGAAAAGCGCTGGGCATCGTCCTGAGTTCATTAGTCACTGCTGTACGGATCTGCAGTGTCCTTCGTGGATCTCATGGGGAAGTTCTCAGCTCCTCACTCTCCCACAGTGGTGGCAGTTTGTCTATATAACTTGGTAATTCTCATGTGGCTTCTTAAATATATTTTGAATCCATATTATTATGATCAGGCAATTTTAAAGAGTTTCATCTTCTTGGGTTATTAAACATTTTATCAAAATCTAAGGAGCCTCCTTCTACTAATGCTTTTTTCCCTTAAAATGTACTTTATATGCAGTTAAAATGGATTCAACAGCACTCTTTAGTTAATACTTGCCTAAAATATCATTTCACCTTCTTCTATTTTCAATGCTTTCATTCTCAAGTGCTTTAGGTATGTCTTTTGTCACCTGCACAAAACTAGATTTTCTCTTTCTAATCCACCCTAAGAATCTTTGTCTTTTAAAGTTCAGTTACAGTGAATTTATATTTCATTCCATTATTCATGCTTTTATTTCTGTCATTTTGATGTGTGCTATGTATTTGTCACAATTCTCTCTGCCTCTCTCTGTCTCGCTCTCTTCCCTGTACTAATTTAACATCATGCACTTTATTTCAATCCCTTCTGTGATTGTATGGATCATTTATTATTATTATGTTTTCTTTTTTCTTTCTTTACTGATAGTATGTCTATGCAAGACATAAGAACTGCATTCATATTGGGGAATTGGCACATATGCATACAGCTTGATCACTTTTACCTCCCCTTCTCTCACTCTCCACTCCTCCCTATCTGCCACATCCCTTTCCTAGTCTTTACAATCTACCTCCCTGTTTCTACCATTTCAGTTTTATTATTTTGCTCTTTAAGTTATTTATAGTTTGGGTTTCATATATGAGAAATAATACAATATTCACCCTTCTGTGTCTGATTTACTTCACTTAGCATTATAGTTTCAAGATGCATCTGTTTTCCTCTAAATAGCTCAAATTTATCCTACATGGCTAAATAGTACCCTGTTGTGTATACCGTATATACTGCGTTTTCTTTATTCATTCATATGTTCATGGGCATGTAGGCCACTTCTGTAATGAAGCTATTGTGAACTGTGCAAATATGGATGACTTAACTCTAATATAATACTTCAATTCTTAAAGGAAAATATTCAGAAAAGGAATCCATGAACTGGAATTTCAACTTTAAGATGTGTCAAGAATCTCTATACTTATTTCTAAAGTGGTTATGCTGGTTTACACTCTCACCAACACTGCTGCTTTTTTCTCCCAAACTCAACGATTTATTGCTTTTTTAGTCCTTGATGATAGTCTTTTGGGACAACATGAACTCTCAGTGTTGTTTGGATTTGCAATTCACAAATGGCCAAAGGTGGCCATTTATAATTCATCTCCTGAGAAATTTCCTTTTATTTCACTTGCTTATTTTTTTAGTCGGAGCTTTTATTTTGGAGGATTTAATGAGGGATGTAGAGAGGACCAAGGCCCTCTGTGGACAGTTCAGTAATCTTGCCTGTGAGAAAAACAGGCTCCTTGATAAGGCCTGAGGATCTACTGGGCCATAACTGGACAATTTTTCTCTTATCTCCTTACTGGGACTCAAGGCCTCTAACCCTGGAGGTCAATCAGTTGGAGATAGACGAGGAAATGGGATACTTCTCAGGTAGGATTTGAATATGGTTACAGTACTAAAAGCCCAGCTTTGAACTGAAACACTCATGGTGTTCAAAGTTCATAAAAGAGAAGCATTCTGTGTCAGGAGTATGAAGAATCTCTCACTGGAAGAAAAAAGTACAGGGAAGCTGGGAAAGATTATTCACATTACTGCTGCATTTGACACCACAAAACTCTGGGCCAATAAAGGGCCTTTGTGTACAGTGAAGACAAGAAAGCCCACAGCTACAGCTCTCCTAGGAAACAATTATCCCCCTCCAGTCCTCTCTTCCTCTGTCCTCAGCCTTCACCTATCCTCCATACCAGCCCAGGCACCTGTCCATCCAATTTCTACCCCTGTAGTTCATTTGCATTCTCAAGAAAAATTGAAACACATAAGTAAACCTAGATAAATTATAACAGAAACTGTGGTAATACTTAGTTCATGGAACTATTTAATAAATATAAAATAAATCATTCAGGAAATGTAAAGTAAAAGCTGGCCAGATAGTACAGCAGACTAAAGCACCTGCTTAGGCATACACAGGACCAGGGCTCTTTCCCTGGCATGCCTTGCCAAGTCCCCATACGTGGGGCACCTTGAGGTGGCAACTGAGACGGGGTGTGGTGGTACATGCCTATAACCCCAGTGCTTGGGAGGCTGTAAACAGGAGGATCACTGAGTCCAATCTATGTACTGATACCTTGTAGGTCACGTACTAGCAACACACACACACACACACACACACACACACACACACACACACACACACAAGAAATGAAAGTTAAAACAATGCTGAGATTCCATCTTACCACAGAAAGAATGGCTTTCATCCAGAAGTCAACCAATAACAAATGCCGAAGAGGCTGTGGGGAAAAGAAACTCTTCTCCACTGTTGGTGGGAGTGTACAACCACTAAGGAAATCAGTGTGGAGATTCCTCAAAAAGTCAGGCCTGAAGGTTCCATTCAACCCAGCTATTCTCCTCCTCGGTATTTTTCCAAAAGAGCTGAAAATATCATGCCACAGTGACATATGCACAACTATGTTTATAGCAGTGCAATTTGTCACAGCTAAATCTTTGAAACAATCCAGGTGCCCAAGAACTGAGGAATGGATAAAAAAGATGTTGTATTTTTGTACAATGGAGTATTCCTCAGCTATGAAAAAGATAAACTTAAATACTTTATAGGTAAATGGATACAACTAGAGACCATACTGGTAAGTGAAATAAATCAGATCCCCATGTGCAAACATCATATTTTCTTGCTAGTGTAGGAATCTGAAAAAGTAAATAAAGTCTGAACCCTATAATAAAAAATAAGTAAAATAAAGTAACTAGGTATTATTGTATACAGAGATGGAACATATGGTTATAACATAGTAGACAATGATTAAAATTATACTTGTTTTTGATATAAAAATGTTTCTAGCAGTTTTCCTTATAACATATAAAACTAAAAATTGCCCATACATGAACCATTCTTTCTAAAATTTCATGCTTTTCTTTTAGGATCATAGTGTTTTTCCAAAATGTGTCAGTTTTAAAAGTTAAGTGAAATATATATTGGGATACATTCTTTTGAGTTTTTCACTGCCAAAAAATAGCTTTTTAAATTCTTCATTCTTTTTATACTACTGGGATTAAACTCAGAACTTTTGCTCGGAGCTACAGCCCAGCTTTTTATTCTGACAGTTTTCATTTTAAAAGTTTAACTGATTTTATTTGTACATTTTAGATATACATAACAAACATATTCATCTCAGGAAATTTCTACCTGTATATGATACAACTTAATTCTTTTTCTCCCAATACCTTACTCTCCCTTTAACCCCACTTTCCCTCCTTAATTGCAAGATCTTTGTTTCCATTCTCTTTTTTTTATTTTTCTTTTCTTCCTTTCCCTCTTCCCCTTCCGATAGTTTACCTTCCTATTTAAACATTTCATTCTATTTCCCAATAACTATTACACAGTTTGGTCCTTATACTTTTGTTTTCTTCACACCAGAGACCATTTGATATTTGAACATCTGTGTGTAATTTATTTCATTTAAGAATATGGTCTTTTTTATTTTATTATTATGTTTTAATTTCTGTATTTGTTACAGGGTCTCACAAGATAGCTCGGACTTGTGGTGATACTCCTGTTTTCAGTCTGCCCAGCAATGCGATTGCAGGTATGTGTCACCATGCCCAGAGTCGGTCATCTGCTCAGCACACTCTAGGGGTGGGGCCAAGCAGTATGGAGGACCAGTGATAAAAAGTCTTTTTCTTTTCTTTCTTTCTTTTTTTTTTTTTTTTTGCAGTACAGGGATCAAACTCAGAACTGTGTGCTTTCCACGCAGGTGCTTACACCACTGAGCTGTTTCCCCAGCCCTACTTATTTTCTAATAGGGGATTTTTAGGTTTCTGAGAGTATTAAGCTGGGAATGAATTTATGATCCTCTTGCCTCCGCCTCTCTGAGAATTGGTATTATAAACATTTATCACCATGTTCAACTGGATTACAGGCATGTATCACCAAGCTCAGCTTTTGCCTCTTATTCCTAATTTTTTTTTCCTAAAAGACAATTTTAAGTTGACAGTTATTATCTTGCAACATTTTACAGTTGTGGTTCTTCCAATGTCCTCTGCCTTCTAATGTTGACATAATTAATTAATTACCAGTGGAACTGCCCATTCCTATGAAGGTAATGAGGTTTTGGCATTCCAGTTCCTTTTAGACTTCCTATTTGACCTGGACAATCTGTAATTAAAGTGTGATTTGTTTACATACATTTGTGATTTTATTCATGCTAGTTGGATCTTATTAGAGTTCTCAAGTCCTGAAATTCATGGGAATTTGTGCTTTACTATTTAAATATTGGTTTCTTCCATCTACTATTTTTATTTTTAAAATCTAATATTCAAAATAGCTATGTTGCATAATTTTAAACTACTTTATATTTCAAATTGATTTGGGGGATAGTAAAATTTATTAATTTTTTCATATGAAATTTCACATCTACATCCTAATTTCACCTTTCACTTACGACTTATTTGTTGTTTAACCTATTTTGTAAATTTTGTGACAATTATTATAATTGTGTGATCTAGGCACATTCTGATAGTCTTTTTATTTTTGGGGTTGCTCAAGCTGCCTTAAGGGCAGGTCTCGTAAGGCACGTGTAGCTGGGAATTCAACAGTGGTTCCCTGTGACTGACTGGGTTTGCCTAAGCAGGTGCTTAAACAACTAAACTAAACTGCAAGCATTCCTACCCATGACAGTGTTTTTAAAACTACCTCATACCTTTATTTTTTTAGATACATAGTCTTTATACACAGTTAAGACTCATAGCGATCCACCTGTCTTGGCCTTCCCAGCACTAGGATTGCAGGCATCACCACAGCGCCTGGTTTTGGAGGCTGGCATGGTGTGCTTAGGTTCTTGGGCCAGCACAGCATGCAATACCAGGGATGAAGTACTAGACCAGGTAGACCCTTACACCGTTGAGCTATTTTCCCAGTAGTATAACTTTATTTTTAAAAGCATATATATTTCTAGTCTTTGCCTAATAATTTGAATGTCTGTGTTCTTTCCAGATTTAAGTTCTATTTGTTCTGATTTGTTCTCATCATAGAGTGATTTGTTTCCATGCATACTGTATAATTTTTCTGATTGTTAATTCATGTTTCATGAAATGTTATCTGAAGTCACCATCTGAGAACTCAGACAACACACATGTTCTGGGAGAACCAGGGGCTAGTTTTAGTCCATTATCCAGGATTGGCAAACCATGAATTCAAAAACAAGTTTCTCTACCTATGACTTCACATGCCACATAGAAAAGAGTATTTCCTCCAATTAAGGATTAATTTGTGCTTACAAAATTCTAGAGGTAACATTTTCTCCTTTACCTAGAGTGAGAACAAGATAGGCAAGAATTCGTACTACTTTTCTTTCCAATGAGGCCACATATTTTGAGTCCAACATTGTTACACCACAAAGACGAATTAAATGTGTGTGTATCAGTGTGTTTGTGTGTGTGTGTGTGTGTGTGCCCTGTGAGTATCTGTCTTATATGCAGCTTCCACCCACAATAATCAGTAGTTGCCTCAAGGTAACAACTGACTAAGCTTTTGCAGTTTTCTTTATGAACTCAATTTTCCCTTTAATTTTGGCAAACATTTCCTTACCAGGTTGCAATATAGTTATTCTTTAAAATTTGCTTCTGGATTTAATCCAAGACTTTCTTATGCTGTATAGTGTAGTGTTTTTAGAGCTGTAAATTCACCATGTTGGAAATGAGAGTTGCATGTCAACTTAAGCCATACAAGATTGATAACTAAGTTAAGTATATGACAATTTTGAATATGCATAAGAAAAAGATTTCATCTTCTGGATGATTCTTACATAAATCTTTAGAGGTGTAGATCTGATTATTTTGCTTAGAATAAATCCTGCCAATTATCACAAAGTATGAAAGGCAGTCAGACATTCAACTATGAAAGTAGATTTTTCAAAGAACCTGACATTACTCTGAAGATGAAGTTAAGACAAGGATGATGTTACATATACAAAATAATCAATGGATAAATAGTTATGTGTGTACATGGATATGTACATACTTAATTCTATGTACAAGCATATGTACATACTTGTGTGCACATTTAATTGTAAGTAACTCTATGTTTTATGTATACTATGCTGTATACATATATTCACGCAACACATACATATGAAATTATACTTATGAATTCTGCCCTTTAAAGAATCCACACTGCAATTTCATTCCTGGTTGAAACTTGAATAACTACATAATACTTTGATATCTGTGAGTGACACACAAGTCATTATTTTTCTCCAAGACTTTTTCTTCAGGATGTGCATTAATAAGAATTTGTTCATGGTCCCAAGTCTCAGTTTGATAAAGAATGCTTGTTTGACTACTACTCCCTGCTATGCTGGTATCCTTGCAATTATCCAGCACATTGGCAAGAGAAGACTCCTCTAATGATTCTAGCTCAAACACTGTACCTGTTGCTACTGACAGACTTTGTTCCTTAGAGAAGATATGAACTGCCAGCTGGCTGTCACAGTTTGTGAACTAACACTGACATTTGTGTTGGCACCATAACAGTATTTACAGCCCAGAAAATATGTATAGTCAGAGTATGAAGGCCCAAAGAATTTGGAAGGAAAAAGAATAACAATATAAATGATAAGCATGACCATGATAATAAAATACTTTTAAGAGTAACTTCAGAGCTTAGGATCTCTTTGAGAGAACATCTGCTCTATATGAAACATATGGCACATGTTTTCAAAGAGAAACTGTTTACCCAGAACGGAAGCTGAAAACTCAGTTACATAACTGCCCATCCATACTACATATTTTAACAGTCTACTGGGTCAGAAAACAGCATGAAAAGATAGCAAGAGATAAAGGAAAATAAAAAATAAAGCAGGTTTTGAATGATAGGGAATATGAACACAAAATGCCATACCATCAGGCAAAAAGATTAATGTTATACAGTTGTCTTTTTTTCATAGACTCTTACTTGGCTTTTTTTTTTTTTTTCCCTCAGGCAATCCCTTATTTTCCATATAGATCACCTTTTAAGGAGTCTAAGTCGGCAGATTTCAACATAGTCACCTAGGATACTATGAAATATACAGTTGGTGTATGTACATGTTTACTGGCACATAGATCCTAAAATCTTTACAATCTTCAAAATGATAAATGTATTTTCTATGCTAATAGGTTGCGTGGAAGCTAGTAGCCCCAAGGTACTTACAGACTGGCTGGTAACTAGAAAGCCTTGAAAGAATTATAAGGCTACGAATTTTTTAACCCTAACCCAACCTTTAAGGAAGGGATAGAAGCTGTAACTTAGGTTGAGGACTAGTGGCCAATGATACAATTAATCATTACTATGAAATGATGGCTCCACAGAATTCCGAAGGGGCAAGGCTCAGAGAACAGAGTTTCTGGTTAGCTGACGAGTGGCATGGCTATAACAGGAAAGTTCCACCCTCAGTCTCAGGTAACTTGCCCTAGGCATCTCTTCACCTTTTCATCAAGTCCTTTGTAATGCTCTTTATAATGAACTGGTGAATGGTAAATAATAGTTTTTCTGAGCCTGGTGAAGTGTTCTAGCAAGTCACTGTGGTCTAGGGTGAGGAGGGTTTGGGAGAAGTCTCAGTATAGAGCTGCTTGATCAGACCCACAGGCAATACAGTCTGAGCCTGAGAGTTTGGAGCGAAAAGAGTGGGCAGTTTGGGGGACTGAGCACTCCATCTGTGGGGTCCGCCGCTGTCTCTAGGTAGAGTTTCAGAACACAGTTGGAAGGCACCCAGCTAGTATCCCCTGCTCAGGGATGAAATGCTTGCTGATGGGAGAAATCCTTATACCTTTTGATGACACAGAAATCTGGACAATTTTGTGAGAGTGGAAGAAAGAAAAGGGGCTAGTTTTTTATACAACACCAAAAAGGGTGAATTCATTACAAAAGTTATTGGGAAGGCACAGAGGAGAACTTCTGGTGAATATTATTAACATTTTTGGATATTACATAACCTCTAGAGAGTATTAGTAGGTAGAAGAAAAATCAGTTGTTATTTTTTGTCTCTGCTCTAATGTTTTAGTAAACATTCCAGATGTCTTCATATATATATATATATATATATATATATATATATATATATATATATATGTATTTTTTTCTTTTAAATGAATTAATTTGACAAGGTACTCACTGCTGTGGTCCCAGGACAGCCTGGAGATTGGCATTCACCACTTATATGGTTTGGAAGCAAAACATCTTCCCAGCAAGAGGGACCCTTTGGAGAAAAAAATAACAATATACACTTGGTACATAAATTTTAATACAAATGTACTTCTTAACAAATATTCTAAAATCTTTCCATTCATGTTAGATGGTAATTAAATAAATGTGCAGTCCAGTGATTTCAAGATGGTGTCCAAACACCCCAAAGGTTCTCTGCAGATGCTTCTTGGGACCGCTAAGTCAGAACTATCATCATAAATATATAACACTTTATTTGGCAGTTGGTTTCAAACATGTTGATTATTCATTCCTATCCTTCATCCAAAGCCCAGTTTAAATGTTACTGTCACAGAAAGGCCATCCCTGAACTCAGCCAATGCTCTCCTTCAGGTCTGCCATCTTGCCTCTGTGTCACAGCAGTTATTATGAGTAGATAAGTGGCAAAACAGTGGTTTTCTGTATGTTGAATGGTTCTCTGCAAAGGCAGATTTGATCTGTTCTACTCAGTATTGCATCTTAACACCTAGTAGGGAGCTTGGCTCATAGAATATGTTGACAACCTACCCTGGTAATCTAAGAAATAAAAATATAAAGAGCAACTGTTTTCAATTAACATGTAAAGTGAAATATTAATGTCAATTAATGCATTACTTTTAGAAAACAAGCCAACTGTGTGTGTGTGTATGTGTGTGTGTGTGTATACACACAGTTCTTAAATTGGCTCATAAATTTTTGTTTAAATTTTAAGAAATCTATACTAGTGTATTACAATTTTGTCTTATTTATCTTTCTCATTACTAAAACAAAATACCCAACACCCAAAGTTAAAGGAAGAAATGTTTATTTGGCTCATAGTTTGTAGAGGTTTCAGTTCACAGGCAGCTGGTTCCAAGGCTCAGTGGTACAGCAAAGAAGCAGCACAGAGGAGAAATAGTCCATAGCAACAGGCAAGCAAGAGCAGAAAGCAACAAACTATGTGACTTCATTGGCTTTTTTCTGCCTCTTTTGTATTCTATCTAGGCTACTGGATTGAGGGGATGCCTCTCCAATCAATCAGTGGGCTGATTTACAAATGAAACACCCGTACTCCCAGGGTCATGCACTTTTTATGCAGCCACCACTGAAAAAGTCCCAACTATTACTGCAAGAGGCTTTTGGGGCAGCGAAAGACATAAAGCATAACACTGGCTAAAAATGTTCATAGACTTAAGCATTTTGTTTGCAGATATTTTGAACATGGTGGTGAGGAACTGGAAATGCTCTGGATCAGCAAGCAAGCATCCACAACTAAATCAAATAATACGCAGCAACCATAATTTATACCTCTTACCTGCTAACAATATACTTTCATTTGGTGAAAAGAATAAAAAAATAAAGTAAAAGCACAAATACATATTTAATAGATTATGAAGTGAAAAAGATTTGTATCTTTTGGGGTTGTAGTCTCACTATTGATAAATATCTTTTTTAGATTTCTTACAATAATAACTGGTGACTATTAAATGAAAATACCCATGGGTATTATATTCATAATCCCCCAGGGGACAGTGTGAAGTATATATAGACATCCCTTGGGACCTTGTGGCTTCTCATCTGGTGACAAAAAAATCTCCTATTTGTCCTTAGGAACTATGAGACTTACACTTTAAAGACTAGTGATGTCAGACACAACAATACACATGCTTGTAATCACTGAACTCAGTGAGGCCAAAGTGTAAAGATCCTAAGTTTAAGCTCATACCTGACAGCTTAGTGGATTAGTAATTTAGTGAGCTCAAGATGGGAAAACAAAAACAAAAACAAAGTTCAGTACAAAGGTTCTTGGTTGAATCCCCAGTTGTGCAACAAAATTGTTGATGTGCAAACCTACAGCCCCAATGAGAATGGAAAGGATTAGTGGTTGAAATTTCCATGCTCTCCTGGAAATGTATAATAGGCTGTAGCAGAGGACCAGCCTCTGTTCCTGCAAAATCACAGTAGTTAAGGCCTTGAAAAAATAAAAACATAAACAAACAAAAGAGCAGAAGAGGTGAGATACTCTAGAAGCACCAAAATTTCACAAGCAAGAGACCTTAAAGTCTCCTACAGAGAAAGGTCAGATTGTCAATTCAAAAGCAAAATTCAAAATAGAACTTTAAAATTCAGTACTCTGAATAACTAACTTAACAACAATATGCAATAAAACAACCATCATTGAATTCCTATCATTTTGTTTAGTGAAATTTTATGTAATTTTCAATGTTTTTTTACTATTATTTTACTGTCTCTAAAAATAAAAATAAAATGGCAGCAATACCTTCAAATCTCAGAGAAGAGTATATGTAATCTAAATGTGATTTCAATGGGAGACTGGTAAAAAGTTCTTTGGAAATGCACAATAATTTAGGAAAGGGGATCAGAATCTATGAGAATGTTAGCTTTAGGACAGTCAAAGGTGGGCTAGTGCTGGCCTCACAGTTTGCTACTCTAGAAGAGATCCAGGAAGGACTGAGCAAGGAGAAGAGCAGGTGTCTTTGGAGTTTTGATAGGATAGAGAAGAGAAGATAGGTAGAGTATTAGGCAGATGGTGTGAGGGCAGTGACCGATGTGCAGTATAAAGAGAAACAGTGGTTGTGACATTATGACTATGACATTTTTTTTTTTTTTTTTTTTTTTTGGCGATACTGGGGATTGGACTCAGGACCCTATGCTTGCCAGGCAAGAGCTTATTCTACTGAGCTATCTCCCCAGGCCCTATAACACATTTTGTCCAAGGCGATGGTTCATGATGCAAGAGCTGAATCAGGCATTGGGAGCTAGCACAAGGACCATCCCTGCTTCAGGAAAAAGTCCAGAACAGCCTAGCCACGTAGCAAAAGAAGCTAGTGAAAATTCTGAGGAAGGCTTTCAAGAAGCCATGTCTACTTCTTCAAGTCTGAATGCATGAACTTTATCACTTTCACCAGCACACATAGTTTATGAAAATATACTAGAAAAAAGTAAGCAACCAGAAGAAATATGGAAGGCTGAGTTCTGCTTGATAGAAACTAAGCCAAGGTACAAACAGAAACAATTTAACTCAGACTTCAGAGGTAGCAGGCATCTGAATTCACAGATCATTATCCCAAACGCCACTGGTACTGAAAGCCTAAAGCTGCTATTGTTAGAAAAGACTGCTTTCAAGGTTGGCAGAATGCTGGTATTTGGGAAGTTGGATTTCAGAAGTGTGCTCACCACTTCCTTACTCATGTGGGTGGTTTGCAGAGCCTTAAGTTATTTGGACAAACTACAAGATTCGTGTCTAACACTTTCATCACTGGGAATCTGCATTTTAATAAGCATTGAGGAGAGATGCCTACACAAACATCCCTATGAATGCCCTGGGCTCTGACTCACTAGTGAGTGTCCCTAGCAGACATTTCTCAGTTGCGGTTGCTAGTTGTTGTGGAAGGAATAAGTACCTCTTGCGAGATCCCCGGAGAGAGTCCTTTGGCTCCTCTGGCTATATCTTTGTGAACCTATGCAGATATTGCTGTACTGTATCTCTGCCATGTGAGGAACTACAAATCCAGCCCTTTTAATTTTCTTCTAACTCTCTAACTCTGGAGGTATGCATCAGTCTTGGAAGCCCACGACACAATGACACACAACTGGTCAGCAAGGGGATGTTCTCCTAGACTCAGAGGAGGGCCAGAGCTTATTAAGACATCAGTCCAATCACAAAGGATAAAAAGTTCCATTTTCTTTGTGAATCCCACTGCGGTCATTTTCAGCCTGTCACACTAGGGAAATAGTTTTAAGGAGAGCTGTGGAATTAAAAGAATGTTACTCTGTTTGGACAATGTAAAAGAAAATAAAGTACTAGGAATGGGGAGGCAGTTGGGTGTGGTAGCCCACAGCTATAGACAAAGCAAAAGGGAAGACTGAGGATTAAAAGTGAGGGAGGAGGGCAGGGACCTGGTTTCAATCCCCAGCAGGGCTTGCTGAGACAATGATTGAGAGCTGGCTTGGTGGCACACACCTGTAATCCCAGCACTTGGGAGTCTGAAAACAGGAGGATAACTATGAGTCTGATCTGTGCATTGAACTCTGTACTAATATACATTTAAAAAAAAGTGAAAGAGGAAATGAGGAAGAGTGAATAAGAGAGAAAGAGTGTGTGTATATGTGAGAGAGAGAGAAAAAAAAAAGAAAGAGAGAGAGAGAAAGAACAAGAGAGGAAAACAAACCAAAAAAGCCAAAGTGGAGCTCGTCAGCAAGGAGGGGAGAAAAGGGACAAGGAGCTGACTAACACTTTTATATTATAAACAGTTATTTGTATTACAAAACTATCTAAGTATCTGATTTCCTTACATATGTACATACTCACTTGGTAAAAATGCAAATATCTTGAAATGAGTGATGAAGCAATAAAATTTAGAACTTGAGTCACATTCATCAGCCTCATTTTTGTAGCTTCAGGTAAGACAGTCAATGGAGATAAATGCAGTCATAATTTAGTCATATAATCCTACTTCAACAGTTTTATGAAGATCTAGAGGGTACGTCTGGAATATTTGTTTGTTCTACTCTACTTTGATGTTTGTTAATCTCTATTTTGATGTAGGTAATGGTTACATTAGATTCTCTCATTTTGGGATGAGTACAAAAGTATTAATCTAATCAGAGGGCCATCTCTAGCAACATCACACAGATCATAATACACATTCTGGTTACCATTGTGACTCCTGGCTTTACCATCTAAAGTAATGTGTCTTGACAGTCTCAGTGTTTCAATGTGGCCTAATCCTCTAAAAAATTGTCACAGTCTAGTTTGGGTCTTGTGATTTTCCTCTCTTCACTTTCCCCAAACCACTAAGAGCTCCATGAAGAGGAGTTTCTAATGTTCCTTCTGTCCAGAGACCACAGACATCACTGCTAAAGGAACAAGGTTACCTCTGGGGAGACAACTGTGCTGGGCTGTGGTTCTTGAGCTGTGACTGCTGGTGATACCAAATAAGCACCAGCAGTCCAGAAGCTCAGAAAAGTTCCAGAGTTTAAATGAAATCTATTTCACTGCAGTTAGCCTTGAAGTAAATGCTGTATGTAAGTAGCGATTTTCCTTAGCAACATAGAAGTTTCTTTGGAAATGAGGCACATGCTATGAAGAAACATTTACATGGTAAAGGCCAGAAAAGATCACTAATGATCAAAGGCAGGAGTTAGGTTCGATTAACTATTCACAGCCTGATTTCTTGCATCAAAATTTACAAATTCTAGAAGTATATAAGCATTTGTGTGAAGATCACAGATAACTCATTTTCATATTTTAGAATTTAGAGTCCAAATAACAGTTAAACATTGATGTAATAATTCTAAAAAATTGGCTATAAAGTAGATATCCTCATTTTAGTATCTAAATAGCAATTAAGACCTTTATGCAACAATTTCTTAACTTTATCTGTGAGAAGTTAGCACAGGACCTGCAAATATACATAGTAATTACAAAAATTCATTCTTAAATTTCTTCTTAATCTTCAACAGTAATACAGTGATATAAGTATTAAATTAATACTTAAGATACTATTTTGAATATGTGAATTTAATAGTAAAATATGCTCCATTACCCATGCTATTCACATGCACAGCACTAATGCTCTGTCTATCTTGAAAATAGAAACAATGATCTCCATGAATAAATGTTATAAAATAGATTTAATTTCTAATTTTAGAAAGTATAAAATTTTTATTGATTCATTATGGCCTACCGTGTTTCAACAACTGTATGACTAAAGCACTTATAATGAATAGCTTTTGTACATGAGTAAGAAAGATCATTAGATTAAAAGATTAAAAAACCTGCAAAAGAAATGTGGCTAGAAGGAGTTATAGATCATAACCTGTCAACAAAAGAATCAAAAGCTATTTAGTCTCTCAAATCTAGAAAACTGCTGAAAGATAGCTAAAAAGAAAAACTGACAGAACTGTATAAGATATATATGTTGGTAAGAAGTCATTTGACTGGTCTTTGGAAAATTTGGTCCTTATTTGCCTAGTAATGGTTACAACCGAAAGTACTACAGAAATTACTTTAGCAACTGCTTGGAAACTTGATTTTAAATGTCCTGCAGAGACCCAAGTGTTAAATCCATTACTCTCTAGCTTGATACTATTTAGAAACAATGGAAATTTTCAGAGGTGGGGCTTACTAAGTTACCTTTAGATCATTACAGCAATGCTCAAGAAAGGCATTAATAAGACAGGAAGAATGTGTCTTTTTCTATTGTGTATATAATAAATAGTTCCATGTGTCCTTAGTTAATATTTAGTAAAAACAAATGAACTACCTTAAAAAAATAGAAAAAATTAAAAGGCACAGAACAGATTTTGTTTTCTAAATTGCTTTTATTTTCTTTACTCATTATAATGACAAAAAACATAAAATAGCAATGTAACAGTTTCAGAACAGGTTAGTAAGATAGTTACAATAATTAATACATTGCATGTTGTCTTCATAGTAGTTATTCAGAGGACAAGATGCAGAAATCATAGCTTGTGTAGGCAACAGTACAAACCTTGTTTGTACTCTGAGTTAGAATCATTTACACATTCCACTTACTGTTGTTGTTCCATAGAAAGCTTGAACAGTCACATATCTCCTTCACATAGTACAAAAACAAAAAAATACCAATATGTCCAATAAAATATAAAACATTTGGTAATCCACTGAAGTGCAATTAGAGGAACCATTTAATTTCCTCAAAATATGCAGTAGACTGTTATAAAAAGAAACAGATTCATTTTGTTTCAACAGGAGAAATGGGATCTACAGGAGGGAACAGGAGGAAGATTATCAAAGCCAGAATTTCCCCAGGTTCATCCCACAGAACACTGATCCCTCCTTCTTTTTATTTTCTTAAATAATTCCATAAACACTTAAAGCTATGTAAAGGCTTTACCTAAGGTACCAAGGGAGTGATGTGAAGGACTGAAGCTTAAGGGACTGAAATAATTTGAACTTCATACTTGGCACATAATAAAACAATAGCACAGCTGTCTTTATAAGACCTATACTCAGAGGCTTGAGTCCTCTTTATCTTTTTTTTTTGCAGAACCAGGGATTGAACTCAGGCCCTTGCGCTTGTCAGGGAAGCACTTATTCCAGTAAACCATCTCCCCGCCCCCCATTTTTTTCCCTCTTTATCTTTTTATCTCTATCTATAATAAGATGATCAAAAGAAGAAGGTTTGTAGTACATAAACCTACATCAGCTCATTTCTATGAATGACTACCTATATCCTCTGAGCTACAGTCATTTACACATTACACTTACTGTTCTTCCATAGAAAACTTGAAGAGTCACATATCTCCTTCACATAGTGGTCATGAGGGTTAAATGAAATAACACACTGACATAAATACCTTTGCACAGAACCTGGCACATTGTAACTAAAAATTGGCTACTATTGTATTATTTCTTATTTCTCAGAATGGAACTTTCTGGATAGGGCTATTTTTAGTTTAGCTGAGCACTAAGAGGCCATTTCTAAGGGAACTAACTCAGCGCACTGAATGTGTTTCATTCTTCTCTTTCTGCAATTTCCCTATTGCCCAATTGCTCCCAAGGGTTATGACACTTTCTACAGCATGCAACATATGACTATTAAAGGAGAAATCACTGTCTGTCAAATAATAGATATTGTTCTGCACCTCTTCCTCTGTTTAATTTAAAGATCTTGTAATATGGGCAAAGCTAACCACATCACTATGCTTATAGCAAATGCAATTTTTAAACAGTAACCAGGGAAAATCATAATGATAATGATAATAATAATAATGATAAAAAATTTGATCCAAAATCTTCCACTCACCAAATATTTATTGAACAATGCTTGAACCCTAAGAACACAAAAGAAGAATCTTTTCTTACAGATTTCATAAAATCTGCTATTAAAATGATCTAAGCACATGCATTCCAAAAGATTTTTTAAATGCTTGTAACAAATACCAGCAAAATGTAAGCAATTGTAACCCATATACTTCTAGTACAAATGTAAAGTGGAAAAGTTGCTTCTGATAGCACATAGGCATTAAAAAATAAGTAAACATGGAGATAACCTAAGTTATTCCATTTCTATTGACCACTATAAGTTTAAAGATGATCATAAAGAAAACAAAATACAAATGTTCCTGAGAATTTTATTAGTCATAATGATCTCAAACTGGAAGGGAAACCTCAGAACATGAATGGGTGAACAAAACATGGCATTGGCAATATCATTTTTTTACATGATAATTTTGAGGGTGTCAATTTTTACTATTTGTTGAGTGGAAGTTTCTTTGTATTTGTTACTGCATGAGAGTCTTCAGCTTGGGAAGCTGGCTTCAACATGTTGCCAAGAAGGGTATCTACTTCCATCTGCTATGACACAATCTTTATTCATGCAGGTTAATGGAAGAGTTAGGTAACATAAACCAGAGCATGACAGATACCCCACATTTGCTACATTTTTTTGCTTAGAAGGAAGTCATAGAGCCTGCCACATTTAAGAGGAAAGAATCTCAAAAAGCATGGGCTGCAGACTGTGGAAGGTCATTGAGGGGTGATATACATAGCCATTTTCCAAAGGGGTGAAAGACTTTTGAGAAAAGAAATTTTGAGAAGAGATAATTTCATATTTCACATTAATTCCTAAGTGCTGAGGCTATTTCTTTTAATAGAAACATACTTTTTGTTGTAAGTCAATGAATATTTGAACACTTTCCTGGGGTCCTTCATTTAAAATTTTAAATAGAGAATGTAATTTTATACCTAAGGAGATATTAAGACATAAATACTGGATGGGATCAGAAACTAAATTTCTACGTACTCTAAAGAGTTAAATTTGAAAACATCAACACATTTTATACAAACACAAACAAATACAAAAGCTGGGCATGGTGGTACACACCTGTAGTCCCAGCACTCAGAAGGCTGAAACAAGAGGAGACTCTTGAGCTCAAGGAGAGTCTGGGATATAGTGAATTCAAAGCCAATCTGAACTCCTTAGCTACCTCAGCAATCCAAACCAAAAATCCATTATAGATTGGGCTCAGTGGTAAAAACCATTATCTAGCAAGCAGGTAGATCTGGTTTTATTCCTCAGTACCAAAAAAAAAATTTTTTTTTCTTTTTTCTTTTGCAGAACCAGGGATTGAACTCAGGACCTTGCATTTGCCAGGCAAGTGCTTATTCTACTAAGCTACCTTCCTGCCCTCCCCCAAATTTAAAAAATAAAAAGATAAAAGACCTTGGGGGCCAGGGAGATGGCTCAGTGAAATAAGTGCTTCCCCGTCAAGCACAAGGGACTGAGTTCAATCCCTGGTTCACCAAATATATAAATAAATAAATAAAGCTTGTGTTGTAAATTTTTGTGTTGTATTTCTAATTTAAATTTATTGCCTATGATTACTGAAAGCAGCAAAATTTTACAGACTTAGCTCTTCACATTAACAATATTGAGACTTCTGGTAAATTCTATGCGAACAGTGCAGTCTACAAAAAGAGATTGTTTGTTCTTGCTATCAGTTATCCTATACTTGAGTCATTTAGTTAAACTCGTAAACTGAAACAATGAACAATATCCTAGAGGAATAAAGATACACACCCCAGAGTATAGAACTGCCAAGTTATTTAGTTTAGCTTCTAGACTTCTCTAGTTGACACACTATATGAACTGGGCTGAAGCATGAATGCTTCATGACTGAAAAGTTAATGCCAAAGAGGTGCTCAGGTCAGCAGACTAGTAAGTACCCTTAGCTTTTCTAAAGGAAGATTTCCAGAGGTTCCATAAAACATGGTGGGTATTTTCCACCCACCTTTTAACATATGAAAGACGTAGAAATTTCTAGTGTCTTAAAACGTGATTCTGGAAATGGGCAGGTGTGCTTCTTAACCTGTTCTAATAGTTGAACAGTTTCAGAGTTCAGATTAAATAGAAGATGTCAGTGTTTGAAGAAAACAATTCCCATAACACAGTCTACCAAAATGGAGCATGGCACTTAATTGTCTGATACAATCTACCTTGGGACTTTCTTACTTGCTGAACACATTTCCTCCATCTTCTGGCAATACAACATGTAACTTTCTTTGAATGTTACTCAGTATGCACAAAGAAAATATTTTCTATTAAGCTTACTTAAATATCTTAAATACAATGGGAGAGTAAGTGTCCCAGTGAATATGGCTTATAGCAGACAAAAACAACAAAATAGCACTAATTCAACTGGTTTTCCCATAGTCCTTAAGATTCAGTCCATGTTTTCACTTTGATATTTAGATCATTGGATAGTTCTATTCAATTCATGAAAACTCATTAATGCTTCTGATTAATTAAATGTTCTAGTTAATAAAAGATATTCTTCATCCTTTTTCATCAATATTTGTAACTTCTACCATATTTTTCATCCATTTCCTTAATTGGAAACATTTTATAGGATTTTAAGACACCAATTTATTAACTCCTTCAAAAATAATAGCTGGACTCTAATATATGGCAGAGAATTTTGCTAGACTCTAGAGCTAAAACATGGAATTAGATTTTAACAGTCAAGAGAATAGATGTTATTAAACATACTTAACATATGGATTGTTGTAGGATAAGCAGGAGAGGCCAATTACCTAGATTTCTGGGCAGGAGAAAGCTTTCCTAAACTAAGAGTAAAGGAATTGGTAGAAAACAGACAATAAGAGGAAATTCATAAGATATAGAAGAATTCTGAGCAAGAACAACAGTACCAAATTCAACCAACCTGTTACAGTTTATATCTAGATCCCCCCCCCACTCATAAGTGGGGTTTTTCAGAGCTGGTGGTATATAAAGTGTGTGTTACTGGGATTAAGGGTGTGTGGTACTAAATTAGTCCACTAGTTGGTTTAGCACAGTTCTGGGTGTGGATAATTGAAGGTCTATCCCAGCTGTGAGTAGCACAACCCAAAATATTTGTGTCTTAGTGGATGGAAGGGAAAGGCAGGCTCACTGCTGCAGTTGCTGCCACTGCTGCTGGCAGTACTTCACTGCTTGCTGCTTACTGCCTTTTGCTTGCTCTGCCATGGACTCTTTCCCCTTTGGGATTCCTGTTTGCTGCGCCACCCTGCCTTAGGACCAGTTGACTACAGACTGAAGCCTCTACAAACAGTGAGTTAAAATATACTCTCCCTCCTTTAATTTGAGAATGTTGGTATTTTGTCTCAGCAACAAGGAAAGTAATTAACACACAACCTGATATTGATTTTAGGTGTACATATCCCTAACAAGATAATTTCTCAGATATTTTTATCCATAAAGTCAACTAGTTCTGTGCAATTTCATAGAAATTAATCTACACTAATACTTTTTGATAACATAATTCCTTTTCAGAGGTATAATAAGACAAGGGACAGATTTTTAAAGGAATGAAGATGTCATGTTAATAACAATGTCTTTGTAATTTTGAGTCTGATTGACTGGGTTTGAATTCCAATTACCACATACTGTTGGGAAAGTTTCTGAGTAATTGCAAATAACAACAACAACAATTGCATTATTTGCAATGTGAGAAAATTTTTTTTTATCTAATTTATAGGACATGTGGTGCTCCATCCTGCCCGCCCCCGCCCAGCTCCTGAGACCGGCCAGAGACAGCGC
>PVKA01037899.1:0-20653 GCA_004027165.1 Ctenomys sociabilis | reverse complement strand
TTTTTTTTTTTTTTTTTTTTTTTTTTTTTTTTTTTTTTTTTTTTTTTTTTTTTTTTTTTTTTTTTTTTTTTTTTTTGTCTTTTTGAGACAGGGTCTCACTATACAGTTCAGGCTGGCCTTAAGCTCACTTTGTAGCTCAGGCTGGTCTCGAACGCACAACAATCCTCCTGCCTCAGCCTCCCGAGTGCTGGGATTATAGAACAGCTATTTTGTTATACAACTCTGTAGGTTTCTTTTATAACCTACGTAACTCCATTTTGTATCCAGACACCACTGTATTGTCATATGACTCAGTAAGTTTCCACCACAACTGTTAATCACTAAATACACAACTCCATTTTGCATCTAGCCAACATTGTGTTGTCATATAACTCAGTAAGTCAGCGCTGTGTCATGTAGCTCAGTAAGTTTCCATGATAACTATTCATTATTAAATCTCCACACTGTGCAATATGTCCAATCTGTGATCGAGTTGTAACTGCTTATTCTAAAATTGTACCTACCTGTCCAATCTGTGATTAAAACACATTGTGACTGCTTGTTCTAAAATTGTACCTACCTGCTACAAGAATGTGTCCCTCTGTTCTTACAGTTGCTTTGATCCTTGCCCCTTTGCTGAACTTCTCTCAGTCTGCAAGACCACTCACTTTGTGGTTTTCAGCTTTAAAAACCCTTGTCCCTCCCCACCTCAGTGCACACCTACTTCCCTGGGAAGCGCAAGGGCCTGAGTTCAATCCCCGGTTCTGCAAAAAAAAAAAGAAAGAAAGAAAGAAAAGAAAAGAAAAAACCATTCAGTGAAAACCCCAGAAGCTTGGGAAAGCCAGGACCGTGGATTATCTGAGGAAAGCTACAAGAAGCGAGCAAAGCCAGCCCCAGAGAAAAGCCGTAGGAGCTACAACCAGAAGTACCACAAAGATGGAGCCACGCAGAGCTCATGATTTACCACAGATTGCCTTGGATGTTGAACATGGAACTATAGTATTTAATGTTAGCCCTATGGGATTTGGGATTTGCTTCAGTCCCAATGCTTTATGTCCTGCTGTGTGTACCTTTTGGAATGGTAATGCTTTTCTTGTACCATTAAATGTTGGAAGTGTTTAACTTGGAACTTGGACTTTTCAGCAATGGTGAAACTGTTAGGACTTTGGCAACTCTTGCATATAGACTAAATACCTTTTGCATAAAGGGATATGTATAAGTCTTTGGGCAACCCAGGGGCAAAATGTTATGGTTCTCATATAATACAATGTTGGTAGACTTACCACTGATTCTTAAGGATTGTTAATCCTGTGTTGTGATATCCAAGTTGTAAAATGTTATACCTAGGGCTGGGGAGATGGCTCAATGGAATAAGCACTTCTCTGGCAAGCACAAGGGCCTGAGTTACATCCTTGGTTCCATCAAAAATAAAAAATAAAATAAAATAATAAAATAAAAGGAATATCTTTGTGTATCTGGAAACTGGTTTAAAGAAATGTGTCTGGTTGTCAAATTGATAAAGGATGTATTATACTGGTTGTTGATACACTGTGTCAACTTGAGAAGTTTAGAAGTTTAAATAAGTGACTCAGCAGGGAGCTAGGGTTCTTAATTTTTTAAACATCCTCATCCTGTCCAAGAGGAGGGCATGGACATTATGTAAATTCTGGGCCAGCCAAATAGCTCAGCTGGCCAAATAGCTCAGCGAGTTAAAGCACCTGCTGCAAGCAGGTGCAGGGGCCTGGGGTTCTGAGATGGCAACAGCCGCTGCTGCTCCTCTCTGTGCTTTGCTGCTTCCTGCCATGAAGTTCTGCCCTCTGTCATGTGCCTCTAGAGCCAGCCACAGTGCCCAGCATAAAATTAAAAGTGGAGAAATGTTTGTGAAGAGTCCTCAGGCTCACACTCCCCCACCCCCCAAGCCCACACAGATCCTCTCTGGCCTTCACTGGTGTTATTTCTGTCTTTTCTCTGTCCTCCTCCCATGAGGCACTTGGACTTGGTGGGGGCCGGGTGTGAGTGTTCAAGGGAGGGACATTCCTCCAGAACGTTCTTGGGATGTTTTCCTTGTATTTTCCTCAGGGTCTTTATCTGCCTTGAGGTGTAAGCTATTTCTGTCCCTGTCCCCTCAACCTGCTCCTTCCTCTCTTAAATCCTGCCTATGGATGTCTCCTTAGCTCTCAGAACTTCAGAAGATCTCTTCTCCCCAGCTGAAATTTAGCCGGAAGTTCTCACCTCTTTGGCGTTCTTCTGGGAAGCCACACCCAAGCCTGCCCCCCAGCCACGTGCCATTACACCACTTCGTTCTGTCTTCTTTCCGGAACGTCATGATTTGAAATTATTTTGTTCATATGGATATTTGTTCCTGCTCTGAGTTCTCCTTCCCCCAGGAATATGGGGGACAAAGCTATATTGTGTCCTGCTGCCTTTTTGGTCCTTAGGAGAGCTGGCCCAGGGTTGCCAGAGAGCTGCAGCAGGGAAGGACTTAGATGAAATAGCAGTAACAACTGTTGCTTATGGAGCCCTGAAGATGAATATGCCCTGAAACAAGTACATTTCATGATTTATCCCATTTAAATGAAGAAACCCTGAGGAGCAGAAGCTGTTTTTACCTCCATTAGTCAGACTGAACTGAATCGTAGGCAAATTAAGAGTATGAAGCTGGTGTGAGACCAGCGCTTCTCACAGTGGGGTGTTCAGCTCCATCTTCACCTGACAACCAGGTAGAAAGCAAATGGGGGCTGAGCATGGGCTCAGTGGCAGGGCACATGCTGGAGGCTCTGTTTGGTCCCCAGCACAGCCACTGCCACCACCACCACCACCAGCAGCACGAAGGCGGTGAAAGTTCTAGACCCCAGTCCAGCAAACTGAATAAGAAACTCAGGGAAAAGGCCCAGACACCCCTGAATTCAAGAAGGCCTTGGGGATTCTGATGAACAAAGTGCAAAAGCCCTGTGTTACAAGAAAGACAAGTTTAACTCCTTTTTAAAAAAAGACATTAGGATATGCTGCAATGCACCATCCATCCACTCCCGTGTAAAATCAGTGATCTGAGTATATTTATGGAGTTGTGCAACCTCCACCAAAATAGAGATCATAGAAATAGAACATTTCGTCTCCTCGGAGGGAACCCGTGCCCACTGCAGCCACTCGCACACTCTCCTTCTACTCGCCATTTCCAAAGATACCACTGGTCTATTTTCTGATGTCCTATTTGTCTGTTCTGGACATTTATGTAAGTGGAATCATAGTCATCATGATGCGGTACATCATGACTGGCTTTTTCCATTTTCCATGATGTTTTCTTTTTTTTTTTTGTCTTTTTTTTTTTTTTTTTTGAGACAGGGTCTCATTATGCAGTTCAGGCTGGCCTTAAGCTCACTTTGTAGCTCAGGCTGGTCTCGAACTCACAACAATCCTCCTGCCTCAGCCTCCCAAGTGCTGGGATTACAGGCATGTGCCACCACGCCCGGCCCTTCCATGATGTTTTCAAGGTTCATACTCGTGGTATTTTATTGACAAACAATATCCTATTTATGGATATACTTCTGTGTGTGTGTGTGCACACGCATGCACATGCACATGTATGGATCTGTGTGTCTGTGCCTGTTTGTCTCTCTTGTCAAATCCAAAGACATTAAACCTCTCAGCTACATCCCTGGACCTTATTTTATCTTCTATTTTGAAACAGAGTCTTGCTGCATTGCATTGATGGATTTCCAATTTGTAGTAATCCTGCCTCAGCCTCCCATACTGGGAATCCAGATGTTCACTACTGTGTCTGGCTTATGCTTCTTATTTAAATTTATTTATTTGCTACAGGGTCTCACTACACAGCTCAGACTCATAGCAGTCCTCTTGTCTCAGCCTCCCTAGTGCTGGGATCACAGGCATGCACCACCACACCTGGTTTTCAGGGCCAGAGCTTCCAGGGCTAGCACAGCATGGGTACTGGGGATTGAAGCTGGGTATATACGCATTTGCCAGGCAGGTGCTTAGACAGTGGGGCTGTCTCCCCTTATACCTTTGTTTTGTGTTGTGTTTTGAGGTAGGATCTTGCTATGTAGCTCAGGCTGGTCTTGAACCCATGTATCCCAGGCTGGCTTCAAATTCGCAGATCCTCCTGCCACAGTACAGTATACTTCATTTGTTAGCCCATTCACCAACTGACGAACATTCATGTTTGTGTTCATCGGCCTTTCTGGTTCTGGCACACACAAGTTAGAGTAGAAAGGTTTTCTGGGCTCCGTTTCAGAAGGGTCAGTCGATGGTCTGCTAACTTTAAGGCAGAAACACCACAATGGAGGAGAGCTTACCTCAGGGCAGACAGGAAACAGACAGAAAAGAGCCAGAGCGAAGGAGGAGAAGGACGGTAGTCCCCGGGTCACACTCCAGGAGCACCTGGACACCCTGGCAGTACGCTTCTTGGTATCCCTCAGGTGTCTCCTGGGAAGCAAGTTCACACCGAAGATTAACTATCACAGGTTAATCATCCGGGCATTACACACAATGCTGTGAATGTTTGTGTGCAGATTTTGGGGTGGACCTGAGCACATATGTTTTCATTTTTCTGGCTGGGTGATAAGATCTTCTACTCTTAGGGCCGATGGTATAGCTCAGCGGACTAAGCACTTGCTTAGGTAAATGGAGGGGCCAGAGTTCAATCCCTGGTTCCCCATGAAGCGCCAGCCCCACCTTCGGGTGCACTGAGCCGGTGATGAAGTCCGGGCATGGTGATGCGCACCCATAATCCCAGCATTAGGGAGGCAGAAATCAGGAAGATCACAACGAGTCTGGGCTGCATAGTGAGACCCTGCACACACACACACACACACACACACACACACACACACACACACAAAGACCTTGTACTCTCTTAAACTGGGCATGATGGTATATGCCTATAATCCCAGCCCCTAGAGGCTGAGGCAGGAGGATCACCATGAGTGCTGCCATCTTGGTCCACATACTGAGTTCAAAGCAAGCCTGTCTCAAAAACAAAACAACAAGCTGGGTGTGGTGGCACAGGCCTGTAATCCCAGCACTCGGGAGGCTGAGGCAGGAGGACTGTTGTGAGTTCGAGACCAGCCTGAGCCACAAAGTGAGCTTAAGGCCAGCCTGAACTGCATAGTGAGACCCTGTCTCAAAAAGACTGTGGCTTGGCTCCGGAGGCTGAGTGGACTTGCCTAAGCTCGAACGGCCAATCGGGGGAGAGGCTGGGACCACAGCACTCATCCGCCTGCTCCTGTGCCCTCTTGCCTGATGCCACATTTCCCAAAGCTTTCAAAACATGTCTTCTTCTCTCCTTTCAGGCCTTTTCTGGAAGCCAGGCTAGCTCAAAATCCCTAGGCTCCCTATGTTCTTTTCTCAAACTGGGGCTGAAGGCCACAGGCGTGGCTTCCTGGGAGCTGGAAATAAAACGGAGGCGGCTTGGGCTGTGCAGCGCAGCAAGGAGGCTGGGCTGCGAGGGGGAGGTGAGGATTGGGGCTGCGCTCCTGAGATGTGCAGGCTCGGCAGTCTGACTAGATAGAGGAGAAGAGCAGCGCCTTGTAGGGAAGAGGGCTTTCGGGGAGTGATTCTACCTGTCCGCATGCCTTGCCCTATGGGCAGCTCCCCCTGTGCAGGGAGCCGGCACCTGGGAAGTCGCCCACTGGCCCGGGGCTCAGGGCAGCGGGCTGGAGGCGGACTGGGCACTGAAGCACACTTGGTGAGGACAGTCACTGAGTTATCTGAGGGCTTTCTCTTTTTTTCGGCGGAACCTGGGATTGAACTCAGGCCTTTGCGCTTGCCAGGGAAGTGCTTATTCCACTGAGCCATCTCTCTGGCCCCATTTTTCTTATTTTATTTAATTTGAGCTTTCGAGGAGAAGAAAGCAGTGAGACTGGGGCTTTGAGGTACAAAAACTGAGCTCTGAGTCTGAGAAAGGATCTGCAGCACAAGGCTTGGGGCTCAAAGGAGCTGCTGCATAGAGAACTGGGGGGCCTAGGGCTACCTGCCTTGCTCTGTGCTGTCCACTATGAGTGCTGGGAGCTCCCAGACATAGTGGCTATTTAAATTAGTTAAATCTTTGTAAAAAACAAATAATTAAAATGGAGCTCCTTAGTCATATTAGGCACATTTCAAGTGCTCAGGAGGCCCTGTGGCTAGGAGCCTTGGTGTGTAGCAGTGAACACAGCCCAGGAAGTCTGTTGTGCCAGTGGGGGTACAGGGCTAGGGCTGGGATGGTTGCTCAAGGGCCGGCAGGAGACAGCAGTTCAGACCCGACTGGCTGCCTGGGAAGTCTTTAGGCTCTAGGTGACCTTCAGGTCCCCAGAGGTGTAAGGCGGTGTAGGCGGTGTGACTCACCTCCTGCCAGCATAGAGTGGACTCTGACCCCAGGGACAGCAGAAACTCAGGCAGGGCCTCTGCAGCCCAACTCAGGATCTCTGCTCACTGTGACCAGAGCCAGGGCAGAGCACTATGGAGTGAGTGGCACAGGCTGTGGGCAGCTGCTGAGTGGGGCCAAGCTGCACACGGGTGGAAGGGAGACTCGGACGTGGTCATGTTGCGCAGAGCTGAACCAAAGGCCTAGGCAGAAGTGTGTGTGTGTGTGTGTGTGTGTGTGTGTGTGTGTGTGTGTGTGTGTGTAGAGAGAGACAGAGACAGAGACAGAGACAGAGACAGAGACAGAGACAGAGACAGACAGACAGAAGAGAGAGAGGAGAGGGAGGAGGGGGGAGAGAGACAGACAAACAGAGACAGAGAAAGAGAGAGAGGAGGGGGAGAGAGACAGACAGACAGACAGAGACAGATAGAGGAGAGAGAGAGAAGAGAGACAGACAGACAGACAGACAGACAGAGTCAGATAGAGAAGAGAGAGAGACAGAGACAGACAGACAGAGTCAGATAGAGAAGAGAGAGAGACAGACAGACAGACAAGAGACAGATAGAGAAGAGAGAGAGGAGGGGGGAGAGAGACAGAGACAGAGACAGACAGACACAGACACAGAGGAGACCAGGGTAGGGCTCCAGGAGCCAGCCGAAAGACGGGAACCCTTCCTCCTCACCCTAACCAGAGCCTCCCTCCATATTCTCAGGTCCCATGCGATCCAGCTGACAAGGATGGACTATGCCATGAAATCCCTCAGCCTCCTCTACCCCAGGTCTCTGGCCAGGTGAGCACAGCCCAGGGAAGAAGATAGGGGAACTCCCTGAGAGCTGCAGGGTTGAATTCATCAAGCTGTAATAGTGTAAGACCTGTGGGGACCTTATTAGAGCTCCACTTCTGACATGGGAGGGCTGGAGTAGAAGTCAAGATGCAGACCCCGGAGGGTGTTAACAGTGCTACTGCCACCCCTACCACCATGGGGTCGCTACACCAAGTAAATAGGTGAGAAAACTGAGGCAGAGAAGGGTGCTCTCAGTCCCCTAGGAAACTTGTAATGGCAGCAAAATCTGCACACGTGCTGGCCCGCACGCAAGATTTAGGTTCTAGAGATGGCCGCACTGACAGGCCTTGAGCACGCGTTAGCACCTGGACCCTGAATTGGTGTCTGATTGGAGCACGGTGCCCAGGTGACTTGTGTGTCCCTCCGTGCGTCTGGAATGAGCTTGGCGGGAGAGAGAAGGCCTAAGTGGAGCTGCGCTGGGGGGCTGCGCGCTGCCGCGTCAGGTGTTCGTCCTGACGTTCCCAGGCACGTGACTGTGAGCACGTCAGTGGTAACTCAGCAGCTGGTGTCCAAGGCCAGCGCGAAGGCCCCCAGGGCCCGGCCCTGCCGAGTGAGCACTGCAGATCGGAGCGTGCGGAAGGGTGTCACAGCATGCAGCCTTGAGGACCTGCTTCAGAAGGTAGGAACCCCCTCGAGCTCCCGCCCCTGGGGCTACCCTGAGATCCAGCAGATGTGGGGGGATGCTTTCCTGCCCCACTCAGTGCCAGTGGGTGGTAGCACCTGCCTGGGGCTGTCAGATTGATGGTGATGTCTGTCTGGTGAGAGGAAGGGCAGTCTGTCGTCCTGTGTGTTACTAGTAGGCCAGTAATATTTTCAGGACATAGTTTCTGCTGGAAAGACCTCTAGATTCTTTTCTTTAGTAGTTTTTTCTTTTCTTTTTTTTTCCCCCAGGGGACAGGGTCATGCTATGTGGTCTAGGCTGGTCTTGAACTCTCAGTGATCCTCCTGCCTCAGCCTCCTGAGTGCTAAGATTACTCGTAGGCACCACCATGGTGGTGAGTAGCTCTTAAGCTTGTAGAATTGCCCAAAAGCGGGGGAGATGAGCCAAATTCTGGAACCTCTCTCCCAGGGCAGATCAGGCGCCCGCCCAGAATAGCAAAGAAAGAGGCAGAAAGAAAAAGGGAAAGGGACTTTATTATCTTGGAGGACACAGAGAGAATTTGGGGAAGATAAGGAATTCTGCATGGAAACAAAAGGAGGCTGAGGCTTTTATGGCCTTTTGCCAGGAGTCAAGTTTGAAGGGGATGTTTAGATGTACCTGAGGGAACTGACTGGGGTCTTCCCTGAGGCAGCAGGAAGGGTGAAAGGAAATTTCACTCTGGACTGAGTTGGAGAAGAAGCATTAGGTGGTCTTGGGGAAGACGGGCTTTTGTTTGAAGGGCTTCAGCCATATTAGATGACCACCAGGATGATTTAGCAATTTATACTGGGGCAGAACCTATCAGTAGCTTTATGAAAGGCTTTATCCTCACCATAGCTCCAAGAAGCCCCCAGAGGAGAAAGCTGAGAGAGCACACAGCTCTCATGGGTGGTGTGGCAAGCAAGAGCACGCGCCAGTCCCTTGGCTCTCTCGTCTCCCAGGTAGCTTCTCCCCACCCTGCTGTGACCTCTTCTAACCCTGCTGTATTAGGCATAAGGCCATGTGCTTTGGTAGCCCACCACCAAAGGCTGTGGCACTCAGGGCTGGTGTCATAAGCCCAAGGGCCCGGCAAAGTCAGAGGCTGGGGTAGGCTTCAAGTTGCTGGAGTCTGCTCAGGCAGCACAGTGGACTGAACTCTCTTTCTGATCTCCTCCCCATTTCTCTGGGGAATTAGGTCTGTTCTGGAGCCAATGTCCTCTCCTTTGGGAGGCCCCTGGCTGTGCCGGATTATGTGCCTTGAATGGAAAAGGCCCATTCACACTCTAACCTGGACTTGCCTTTGTGTCGTGTCCTGCCTCTGGGAACTACCTCCTCATGACTATGCCCTCTGTACACCTGGCTTCCCAGACTTCACCCAGAGGCTGACTGGAACAAAGACCTACTACAGGCCCCTCTTGGCCTTTTCTGCCGCAGTCCTTGGATTGGCCAGTTTTCCTAGTAAATTCTGCTTTATTTCAAAAGGACATCGGTATCCAGAGGTCAAGATCTGGGAGCTCTGTTTGTACATTAGTATTGGTGTGTTATTGATTCTATACCCTCCCCGCTCTTTGAGACTCGGTCTCCCTATGTAGTGTAAGCTGGCCTCTAACTTATTATGCGGCCCTCACAGAGCTCGGAGAGATCCTGCTGCCTGAGCCTCTAGAGCCCTGGGATTGCTGATGTGCGCCTTTTTGAAGGATTTTCCCCAGAAAAATACATTTTCTAGTGAATCTGAATGAGAAAAGTGAGGATTCTGTGATTCTAAAATAATTAATTAATTTATATTTATTTATTTATTTATTTTTGGTCTTTTTGAGACAGGATCTCACTATGCAGTTCAGGCTGGCCTTAAGCTCATTTTTTGTAGCTCAGGCTGGTCTCAAACTCACAGCAATCCTCCTGCCTCAGCCACCTGAGTGCTGGGGTTATAGGCATGCGTAATTTATTTTTTAATGTATTTAGTACAGGTTCTACAGGGTCCCACTACACAGATCAGACTTGTAGTGATCCTTCCTGTATTTCAGTCTCCCAAATGCCAGGATTACAGATGCACACCACCACGCTCTGCTGTCTCAGCATACCCTGGGGGTGGGGCTGGCATGGTGAGCTGGGGATTGAGCCCTCCAGCCCCTGTGTCTGCCCAAGCAGGTGCTTTAATCTGCTGAGCTATCTGGCTGGCCCACTCTAAAACAATTAATTAGTGTGCAAAGGTTCTAATCTGTTCTTGCCAGGTGTGGTGGCACACTCCTGTAATCCCAGCATTTGGGAGGCTGAAGCAGAAGGATTGTTGAGAGTTCAAGACCACCCTGGGCTACAAAGTCAGCTCAAGGCCAGTCAAAACTGCAAAAAAACAAAACAAAACTATACTTATGATACATAATTTAAATAGGATTATGTACTATATAGCCCAACTTTTCATCCCATGACATGTCACCTTTTTTTCTTTTTTTTTTTCAGAACTGGGGATTGAACTCAGGCCCTTGCACTTGCCAGGAAGCACTTATTCCACTGAGCCATCTCCTTCTCTCTCTCTCTCTCTCTCTCTCTCTCTCTCTCTCTCTCTCTCTCTCTCTTTCTCTCATACTGAAGGGTGAACCTAGAACCTTCACAATGAGCCATATCTTCATTTATTTCCTTCTTCTTTTAGGGGGAGACAGGGTTTCTATGGAGTTCAGGCTGGCCTTGAGCTCACTAGATAGCTCACACTGGCCTCAAATTCACAGTGATCCTTGGGGCCAGGGAGATAGCTCAATACAATAAGGGCTTGCCTGGCAAGCGCAAAGGCCTGAGTTCAATCCCCAGTCTGCCAACAAAAGAAAGAAAATGAAAAACCTCACAGTGATCCTCTTGCCTCCATTTCACAAGTGTAGGGTTACAGTTTTGCAACAGCACACATGGTTTCTTTTCATCTTAATGAATACACTGTGAAAATGTAATAAATGCTACACACAGACCACGTATTCTGCTAGGAGACTTACGTCAGCTCTTTTAATCATAACCTTATGGTAGTTACCACTATTGCCATTTTCCAGGGTGGAGGCCAAGTTCATATCCTAATGGTGAGCTCAAGGCTTCCTCTTGGAACCAGGAATCCAACTCAGGACCTTTTACTGCGAGGCAGACACTTACGTGGCTGAGTTATACCCCTGGCCCCCAACTCAAGGGTTCTTCTGCCTAATCCTGCACTTAGTTATCATATCAACTCCAAGGCTAAAAGTGCCTCATTTTTTTTAAGGGTGAAACTAATTCCCAGAAGTGAGATTCATTAAAATGGATCAATGATATAAATGTAAGGGGCTAAAACTATTTGAAATAAGACAGTATTTCCCATAAATATGTACAATTATGGTATGTCAATTAAAAATGAAAAAGGATTTTAAAAAGTAAAAAAATGCAGAACAGAAAAAATATTTGCAAATCATGTATTTGATGAAGGTCAAGAATGTATAAAGAACTCTTAACCATCAAAAAAAGTATGTACAACCCAATCAAAAATAGGAAGAGGATTACAAACTTCCATCCCAAGATGGGCAATGTGCCATTTTACTGAGACAACCTCAAAATAAAAAATAAAATACCAGCAGGCTGGGGAGACAGCTTGGCGGTCTAAGCGTCTGCTAGCAAGCACAGGGACCTGAGTCGATCCCTGGTACTACATGCCGTGCCAGCCCCAGAAGCTCAGGCGTGCCGTGCCAGCCCGAAGCCATACATGGGATTACATTCCTGTAATCCCAAAGCTGGGGAGACTGAGACAGGAAGACCACTACTAGTCCAAACTGATCTAGTGAGACCTTGTACCAAACAAACAAACAAACCAGACAGGCAAAATGGCACCTACTTCTAATCCTAGCTACCGGAAGCTAAGGCAGGAGGATGAGGACTGAAAGTCTGAGGAGGTCAGCCACGCAACTGGAGACCTTGACTTGAAATAAAAACGTCAGAAGGGCTGGGCTGCGGCTCCAGGACAGGCTTGTGCGGCACACACGGGGTGCTGACCACGGGGTCCCCACGCAGCCCAGCCTCTCCCTGGCTGCTGCAGGGACGCGGCACGGTGCTCCAAGGGACAGCACTCATCTTCTTCCCCAGGCGCAGGACCTCCTGATGCTGAAAGGCAAGCCCTTCTCCCTCGTGCTGGAAGAGGATGGCACAGCTGTCGAGACGGAGGAGTACTTCCAAGCCCTGGATGGGAACACTGTGTTCATGGTCCTCCAAAAGGGGCAGAGATGGCAGCCCCTGTCAGAGCAGGTGAGTGCGTACAGTGAGGGGAGAAACGGAGAGCTCAGGTGGGGTCCTGTGGGCACCTACCACGTGTTTGTCCTCTGCAGGGGACCCAGTACCAACTCTCCCTCTCTGACAAGCCCTCTAAGAAGATCGATGTGGCTCGCATAACCTTTGACCTGTACAAACTGAGCCCGCAGGACTTCATTGGCTGTCTGAATGTGAAGGCGACCCTCTACGACACCTACTCCCTGTCCTATGACCTGCACTGCTACAGGGCCAAGCGCATTGTAAAGTAAGTGACCTGGGACGAGCTGGGGACGTGGTAGGAACCAAACAGTGGCAGAGCCCCTTGGGAGCCCCCTGAGGCTCAGCCTTCCCATGGTCTGGGGCTGGCGGGTGCCAATGAAGTGTGACAGCATTCATGTAGAACTCGACACCTGCACATGCCAAGGGGGACACATTCCTCTTGGTAGAGCCTGGATGTGTTTATTATTACTTTCTTTTTGCTTGCTTTTGAGACAGGGTTTCTCAAATAAGACAGTATTTCCCATAAATATCTACAATTTTGGTATGTCAATTAAAAATGAAAAAGGATTTTTGTTTTGTTTTGTTTTATCTTTTTTTTTTTTTTTTTGTCTTTTTGAGACAGGGTCTCACTATGCAGTTCAGGCTGGCCTTAAGCTCACTTTGTAGCTCAGGCTAGTCTTGAACTCGCAACAATCCTCCTGCCTCAGCCTCCCCAGTGCAGGGATTACAGGCGTGCGCCACCACACCCGGCTGTTTTGTCTTTTTGAGACAGGGTCTCACCATGCAGTCCAGGCTGGCCTTAAGCTCACTTTGTAGCTCAGGCTGGTCTCGAACTCACAACAATCCTCCTGCCTCAGCCTCCCAAGTGCTAGGATTACAGGCATGCGCCACCACACCCGGCTTGAAAAAGGATTTTAAAAAGTAAAAAAATGCAGAACAGAAAAAATATTTGCAAATCATATATTTGATGAGGGTCAAAAATGTATAAAGAACTCTTAACCGTCAAAAAAATATGTACAACCCAATTAAAAATAGGAAGAGGATTACAAACTTCCATCCCAAGATGGGCAATCTGCCATTTTGTGAGACAACCTCAAAATAAAAAATAAAATACTAGCAGGCTGGGGAGACAGCTGGGCACTACTTTGTAGCCCAGGCTGGCCTTGAACTTGTAGCAGTCCACCTGCCTTAGCCTACTGAGTGCTGGGATTACAGATGTGAGCCATCACATCCACAATCTTCAACTGAAGCTTGAAAGTTAGGTTTTTCCATAAAAAAGGAAAAATGTTTTTTTGCTCTTGGGATTGGACCCAGGGCCTCACTTGCTAGGGATGTGCTTTATCACTAAGCTGCCCTCCTCTTGCCCCTTTTTCTCTCTCTTTTTTTTTTTTTTTGGTGGAACCAGGGATTGAACTCAGGCCCTTGTGCTTGCCAGGAAAGTGCTTATTCCACTGAGCCCTCTCCCTGACCCCAATTTTTCTAAAACGAACATGTGTCAAAGATTTTATTCAGCACATTAATTCAATACAAGACTAGCAAGAGGTTACAGTCAGTTCAATTCAAAATCCCACACATATACAGATCCATTAATGATGAATAGTTAAATACATAGATTATTGCCAGGAGTGCTAGTGTGTACCTATAATCCCAGTACTCATGAGGCTGAGGCAGGAGGATCAATATGAATTTAAGGCTAGCCTGAGCTACATAGTGAATTCAAGGCCAACCTGACACTGTCTCAAAAAAAAAAAAAAAAAAAAAAAAGATGTTTGTTGTTGTTGGGCAGGTACGAGGGATGTACCGGGCGTTGAACCCAGGGTTTTCACAGTAAGCTATACCTCCACCTTATTATTTTTTCTTTTGAGACAGAGTCTTGCTAAGTCCCTCAGGTTGGGCTGGAATTTGTGATGCTCCTGCCTCATGCCCCTAACATGCTGGAATGTGTGGGGAGTGCACCACTCCTGGTTTGGCTTTCTTAGTTTTCCCTCTGTATGCCCATTCTCTGATGAGGGCACTGAGGCTGCATGGCTGTGTTTGCCCAAGCTGATATCAGGGGCAGGCTAGAGCCCATTCTTTTGTTTGTTTGTTGGCAGAACCGGGGATTGAACTCAAGCCCTTGCGCTTGCCAGGGAAGCACTTATTCTATTGAGCCATCTCCCCAGCACCCTATTCTTTTTTAAAAAATTTATTTGGTACAGGGTCTCCCTACACAGCTTGGACTCTCAGTGATCCTCCTGTCCCAGCTTCCCCAGGACTGAGATTACAAATGTGAGCCACCATGCCCAGTTTCAGTGGCCTGCACAATGGCATGCACAGCATGTCACACCGAGGATCTGAACCTGGGTCCATGGGCTTGCCAGGCAGGTGCTTGGACCGCCGAGCTACCGCCCCAGCCTGGAGCCCGTTCTATGGTCGGATTCCATTCCCCTCCAGCAGAATCAGCATATCCCACCCCTCTTGATCTGGGATTGCTGCCAGTATTTGATAGATTTCAAAACCTAGAGCAAGAAATTTCAGCCTTGAACTCAGTCCATTTAGATGAAGTAAAACTCTCAGACCTAAACAAGATCCCCCCCCCAAAAAAAAGACATTTTGGTGAAATATATATATATATATATATATATAGATAGATAGATAGATAGATATAGATATAGATATAGATATATCTATATCTATATCTATATATATATCATGACTTTGAGGACCTTGTGCTGCTAGGCCACTCTCCACCACTGAACTACACATTTAGTTTACCCTTTTTGCTTTTTTGCAGAACCAGGGATTGAACTCAGGCCCTTGAGCTTGCCAGGGAAGCAGTTATTCTATTGAGCCATCTCCCTGGCCCCTAGTTCACCCTTTTAACCATTTGAAAATGTACAATTCAGTGACATTAGCCACATTTACAATGTTGAGCAACAATCATAACTCAATTTACAGAACTTTTTCATCGTCCCTAACAGAAACTGTAATCATTAAATAAGAACGCTCACTGCTCCACCCAGACCATGGGAACCTCTATTCTATTTCCTTCCCTTACTGTCTATCTAGCTGCTCTAAGAGTGGGACCAGATGCTCTTTGACCTTCTGTGATTGGCTTTCTTCCCTTAGCATAATGCTGTCAAGGTTCATTCATGTTGCACCACTCCTTTTTAAAGTTGGTCAACTGGGTTTAAAGCTTCAATTTTTTTTTTTTCTTTTTGAGAAATGGTTAAGCTGGGCGTGGTGGCGCAGGCCTGTAATCCCAGCACTCGGGAGGCTGAGGCAGGAGGATTGTTATGAGTTTGAGACCAGCCTGAGCTACAAAGTGAGCTTAAGGCCAGCCTGAACTGCATAGTGAGACCCTGTCTCAAAAAGACAAAAAAAAAAAAAAAAAAAAAAAAAAAAAAAAAAAAAAAAAAAGAGAGAGAGAGAAATGGTTGTACTATACAGTGTAAGCTGCTGGGAACTCACTTTGTAGCTCAGGCTGGCCTAAAATTCACAGTGATCCTCCTGCCTCCGCCTCACAAGTACTAGGACTACAGACATGCATCACCACACCTGGCTAAGCCTTAGCTCTTTGCTTTGAGAAAGGAGTATACTTCTCAGGGACAGTCTTCAAACGTATATGTATATATACAACCCAGGGCCTTGTATGTCATAGGCACGTCTTAGTCTACTGACTGGGCACTCCCAACTGTAAAATATTTTTATTTGTAAGTGTCCATAGTGCTAAGTGTTCTTCTGATCCCCCGACTCCAACCAGAGTCATCAATCACTTCTTCGCTGAAGGTGAACAGAAGCCTTAAATTGTGCTGGGCAGGGTGCTGCGTGCCTAGGATCCCGGCACTCTGGCAGGACTCCAAAAGTCAGCCCGGTCTGGGCAACTGAGCAACTTAGTGAGACTCGGTGTCAAAGTAAAACAATAAAAGGACTAGGGGCATAGCTAGAGGGGTGACGTGTGCTGGGCTGCGGGTTCAGTACCCAGTACTTCAAAAGAAACCAGGAAGATTTCTTTCCCTGTAGCATTTCCCCTTCCCACTCGCTAGGCCTGGACGTCTCTAGTGACCCTCCCCCATGGCTTTGCAACAGGCTTGGTAGGAGAAGGTGCCTCACATCCAGCCAGCTGTCCTTGACTACCAATGCCCTATTTTCTCTTGCTCTTTTATTTATTTTTCTTTTTTCTTTTTTGGTGGAACCAGGGATTGAACTCAGGCCCTTGTGCTTGCCAGGGAAGTGCTTATTCCACTGAGTCATCTCCCCAGCCCTATTTTTTATTTTTTTGAAACAGAGTCTCACCATGCAGTTCAGGCTAGCATCAAGCTCACTTTGTAGCCCAGGTGGTCTCAAATTCACAATAATCCTCTTGCCTTAGCCTCCTGAGTGCTGAGATTACAGGCCTGCACCACCACACCCAGCTTTTGCCCCACTTTCTACACCTCAGGCTACAAGCTAAATTCTTTGTGCTATCTCAACCTCATAACCCATTTTACATGCAAGGAAGCTGACATTCACAATTAGAGAAATTTAGATAAAAATAAAAAACCAGGTGTGGTGATGCAGGCCTGTAGTGCCAGCACTCAGGAGGCTGAGGCAGAAGGACTGTTGTGATTTTGAGACCAGCCCGAGCTAGAAAGTGAGCCCAAGGGCAGGTCGAACTGCATAGCAAGACCCTGTCTCAAAAAGACAATAAAATAAAATAAATGTAGAATTTAAACAGCTTGCTAAAGTTCACCATCTTAACAAGACTTGATTTAGCACCTAGAGCTAAGATATGGTGCTTGTCTAGTACGATCGAAGCCCTGATCCCACAGAGCCTGGGCTCTCGCTTGGGCCGCCTGGCTCAGCATCTCTGCTCACACATGTCCCCAGGAAATGTGGAAACACATAAGCTTGGAGCAGAATGTCATGAACCATGTGGTGCAGACAAGCCGAGCGGCCCACGGGAATATTAAGAAAAATACAGGGCTGGGAGTGTCTCTTAGTGATAGAGTACCTGCTAAGCTTGATTCAGGCATGGTGGCACAGACCTAGAATCTCTATTCTCATACTTAGGAGGCTGAGGCAGGAGGATCACGTATTCTAGGCCAGATTGAGCCACATAGTAAATTCAAGGCTGACCTGACCCACACAGCAAGACTGTCTCAAAAAAAAACAAAATCAAACCCAAAAGAATGCTAACTTGAAATTAGTTCATCCAGGCCAGTTTGCGACTCTAGGGGTGCGGGGTGTCTTCTGGTTTTCACCCGGCTGCCCCACCAGGGAAGTGCTCCGCTGGGCCCTCTTCAGCATGCGGGCCACGGGCCATGTGCTGCTTGGCACCTCCGGCTACATGGAACAGCTCCTGGATGACTCCGCCACTGAGGAGGCACAGCCAGCCCAGGCCAGGACCTCCTCCCTCCTGTCTGCCTGCCTGAAGCTTCTGCCCTGAGGGCCAGCGTCGGGAGCCACCCGGAAGCCTGAGCTAGCGAGCTTCTGCCTCCCTGCACCTCCTTCACTTCACAGGAGCATGCCCACCTAAGGCAGGAGGAAGGCCTGGAGGCACCTGGAGGCTGTCACCGCCAGCCACCTGCTCCCGGGGAGGTGGCTGCCACCCCCTCAGCCCTCTGTCTTCACGCTCACCATGCCCTCGCCATCCCTACCCAACCCGGAGCACTTCAGCGACTGTCATGCCTGACCAAGGCTCCACATCCGAGTTTGCAATACACTTTTTATGTGACCTTTGCCTGTGTTCATTGGGGTGGGGCGAGCTCTGTTGAAAGGCTGGAAGGAGCAAAGGAAGAGGAATTGGTTGTCCGGTCATCCTCCTGGTGATGCAGGAGATGGGCCTTTGTGATTTTAGAAGTCTACTGAATTTGTATGTTGAGCAGACCACATAATCAACACAAGTGCCACTTTCCAAATGAAATTTCCCTTTCAGAACAGCTTCAGTACAATGGTCAGATTAAATCACTCTTCATTGGAGCCAGCGAGATGGCTCAGAGGAATAAGTACTTCCTTGGCAAACACAAGGGTTCTGCCAAAAAAAAAAAAAATCACTCCTCATTCTTCAGCATCACATGTTATAATACCCTTATAGGGTTTTGGTAAGGGAGTGAAGCTTCAGTGTAAGCTGGCAGCAGCAACATAAGATAAGCATGGAAGTCTGTGATTCTCAAACCAGGTGTGGTGGAGCACACCTGTAATCCCAGCACTTGGGAGACTGAGGCAGCAGGACCACTGTAAGTTTGAGGCCAGCCTGGGCTACAGAAGGTACACAGTGAGTTTGAGGCCGCACTAAACTACATAGTGAGACCCTGTCTCAAAAAAAAAAAAAAAAAAAAAAAAAAAAGAAAAAGAAAAAAGAAAGCCTGTGATTATCAAATTCAAAAACTGTCACACCACAGCCCTTGCTATAAAGCCTATTTGGATTTAGCAAATACTAAGACAAAGGGCTAGGTTGCCCAAGCTTGCTGTTGCTGGAAGATGCCCCATGCCCCACGTAGGAGGTGCTGCCAAAGCCAGCCGAAGAGCCCTCTCTACTAAGGCTGGATGGGGCCAGGGAGATGGCTCAGAGGAATAAGTGCTTCCTTGGCAAGCACAAGGGCCTGAGTTCAATCCCTGGTTCCGGAAAAAATAAAATTGCCCAGCTCCATGGGGTGGGGCTTCTGGCTGGGTGGCTGGAGGTCTCCACCAGCACAGAAGCTGCTCTCCTGCCCTTCCTACTCCTCCTGTGACATCAGGAACACCAAGGCGCATGCTGGTGTTTGGCCTAAGCTGCACTCCTAGGACCAAGAGGTTCACGTCTTGAGCCATTCACTGTAGCCTCTTGGACCAAACCCTCACAGCTGGCGGAAAAGTATTTCTTCTGCTTCTAGGATCTAGGTGTCCAAGGAGTCAAAGCTGTGGGAAGTGAAGGAAAAAGTGTGGGTCTGATGAGGCTGGAGTTTGGGAAGGAAGTGCGGGCACCTAAGGCGGCCGGGCACATGTGCCACTGTCATGGAGACCGCACACTTGGCCCCGTGCTGCCCTCAGAGGAGGGCTCTGTGGTACACACGGTAGGCTGGGAAGAGGCCCATTAGCCTTAGGCCTTCCTTGGTCCTTGCTCCAACTGCTACTGGAGTGCAGAAAGGATTTCAGAAGGTTCGTAAATGCCAAGGGTCTGTCACAAAGCAAATTTACTCCTCACATGGAGTCCAAGTAAGGAAAAGTAGTTTGTAGTTTTGCCAGATTTCTCACCAGGTCTGTCCTTATCTATGTGCATATTTATTTATTTACTTAAAAGGCAAGGTCTTGCTATATGATTCAGGCCGCCCTTGAACTACGGAGCACAGGTTGGCCTCGAACTTTCGGTGATCCTCCTGCCTCAGACTCCCAAGTGCCAGGGTTACAGGTGTGTGCCACAACACCCAATCTATACATATCTTTAAAACTCTTTATTATTTAAATCCATGTATCAGGGCCAGGGAGATAGCTCAGTAAAATAAGCACTTGCCTGGCAAGCACAAGGTTCTGAGTTCAATCGCCAGTACCTCAAATAAATAAATAAATAAATAAATAAATAAATCCATGTCTCAGTTTTGTTGGGCAAACCTATGTCTTTGTGGTTTGAACCCAGGGCCTTGTGCTAAGTTACCCTCCAGCCCTTTTTTTTTTTTTTTTTTTTTTTTGACAAACTGGGGATCAAACTCGGGCTCTTGCACTTGCGAGGGAAGCGCTTACTCCACTGAGCCATCTCCCCAGCCCCCTTCTTTTTTTGTTTTTTATTTTGAGATGGCATCTCACTAAGTTGCTGAATTGCCCAGGCTAGACTTGAATTTGTGATCCAGCTGTCTCAGTTCGCCACAATTCTGGAATAAAGCATCTTAATTTTTATTTTTTCTGAGTGCTAGTGATTGATCTCCAAGAGGCCTCTGGGCCTCAAACAAGCCAAGTACACACTATACCAATGAACTTCACCTCCAGTCAAATATGTGATTTTAATTTTTTTATTTTTGGTGGAACCAGGAATCAAACTCAGGCCCTTGCACTTGCCAGGGAAATGCTTATTCCATTGAGATATCACCCCGACCCCTAACATTTGATTTTTAAAAAATTGCTTAGGGCCAGCCAAGTAGATCAGTGGATTAAAGTGCCTACAAGCAGGTGGGGGTAGGGGTTCAACCCTTGGGCTGGCCCCTTGAGACTGGATGTGGTGGTTCTCACCTGTAATCCTAGCTCTTGGGCAGCTGTAAACAGACAGATCACAAGCCCCATCTAGTAGTGACACCCTGAACACCCTGTAGACCCTTCCCTAAAATACAAAAATAATAAAAATAAAAGAATAAAATATTTCTTATGGGGGGCAGGGAGATGGCTCAGTGGAATAAGCACTTCCCTGGCAAGCGCAAGGGCCTCAGTTCAATCTCCGGTTCCACAAAAAAAAAAAAAAAAAAAAATTGCTTATTAGGCTAGGTATATAGTTCAGTGGCATAACTGCCTGCCTGGCAAGCTCAAGGTACTGAGTTAGATCCCCAGTATAAACAAAAAAATCAGCCGGGCGTGGTGGCGCATGCCTGTAATCCCAGCACTCGGGAGGCTGAGGCAGGAGGATTGTTGTGAGTTCGAGACCAGCCTGAGCTACAAAGTGAGCTTAAAGCCAGCCTGA
>PVKA01037898.1:0-20658 GCA_004027165.1 Ctenomys sociabilis | reverse complement strand
AGGCCCTGAATGAGGGACAGTACTGACACATGACCACAGCCAGGACTTGCTTTTCCTTAACCTCACCTTGTCTGATCTGCATGACTAACTGCAGGTCACAGAAATAAATATATTGTATGCTTCCACACCTTAAAAACTACTTTCTAAAGCCGGGCATGGTGGTGCATGCCTGTAATCCCAGCACTCGGGAGGCTGAGGCAGGAGGATTGTTGTGAGTTCGAGACCAGCCTGAGCTACAAAGTGAGCTTAAGGCCAGCCTGAACTGCATAGTGAGACCCTGTCTCAAAAAAAAAAAAATAATAAAAAAATAAAAAATAAAAACTACTTTCTGAATTTCATTCGCAAGAAGGCTTATACTTACACTTTCATTCCACATTCATGTATTCTTTGAGGACAGTTTATGGAGTACCTTGGAGTCAGATCCTGCGCTGAGCTTTGCAGCACCTTCTCTTATCCACATTCATCTCCTACTCCACAATGGCATCTTAAAGAAAGACAGATGCAACCCCGCTCTAATGCCAGAGTCCAGCACAGCAGGCAGACATGGTAGGCACAGACACACACTCATTGCTTGCTGATGAATGAAAACGTAAAAAGATTCAACACATACCAGCAACCCATAAATGATTAAACAGTTCCTATATCCTTACTTAGTGCTCCTTCCTCTACTCTTTTTAAAAAGCATACATTATTAATCTTTTATTTAATCATGGTGACAACTGTAAACTGATATTATTAAAAAGCTTCCTTCCAGATAAGGACTCAGAGAGGCTCAGGAAGGTGCCGGGTCACACAGGTGACAAGCTGCATGTTACTGTCTCTGCTGCTACCAAAAAACCATAGCAGAAACATACCCAGTGATAAGCACTCTCACCTGTGAGGGACTGCTCTGAGCTGTGTGTGTACCACTTGTGTCCTAGCCTTCTTGGTGGAGCACACACGGGAAGGGTACAGGAGTCTTTCCTTGTGTACAGTACTGGAGATTGAATCTGAGCCTTCACACTGAACTACATTCTCAGCCCTTCTTTTATTTTTTAATTCTGAGACATGGTCTAGATAATTCACTAAATTGCAGAAGGCTGGGCTTGAGATTATAATCCTCCCGCCTCAGCTTCCCAGAGTACTGGGATCATAGATATGTGGCAACACAACTTAGTGGCACACATATCTTGAGTGTAGAACTAGAGAACTTATAACAAAATAAGCACACGGTGTCACCAGCACCCAGACCAGGAAACAGTACCTCCAGCTCATAGACACACCCTCTACTGCCACTTCCTGGTTCTAGCACCCTCCCTCCCTCGAGGTTAACCACTGTCTTGAGTTCCAATACCAGTTATACACTGTCTGCTACTTTTATATACGTAGGAACTTACACTTCTTAGTGTCTGGCTTTTGTCTTTCTTTCTTTTTTGCTCAATACCATTTTTAAGTCACCCATGTACTCATGATATACATACATATATATATATATATATATATATATATATATATATATTTTTTTTTTTTTTTTTTTTTTTTTTTTTTTTTTTTTTTTTTTTGCGGAACCAGGGATTGAACTCAGGCCCTTGCAAGCACTTGCCAGGCAAGTGCTTATTCTATTGAGCCATCTCTCCAGCCCACTTTTTTTTTTTGTATTTTAGGGAAGGGTTTACCAGCTGTTCAGGGTCTCACTACTACATTGGACTCCTAGTGATCCACCTGTTTATAGCCTCCCAAGAGGGGGATTACAGGCACATGCCACCACACCCAGTCTCAATCGCCATCTCAGCACACCCTGGGGATCAATCCCAGCCCATACGCCTGCTTGCAGGTGCTTTAATCCGCTGAGGTATAATTGTAAATGGCTGTTATTGCCGTCATTTCACTATCTGAATCTATCATATTTTATGTATTCTTTAAATGGCTAATGAGTTTTTGAGGAAGTTTCCAGTCCAGGATACTCCGAGCAATGCTGTTTTAGACAGAAATATAAAGTCAGGTATATCTTTGGGAGTAAAACCAGGACCTTATAAGCAGATTTCCAACACTGCTGTACCTCAAGTTTCCATTGGCCTTGCAGGAGTTCCAGTTGCTCTGCTTCCCTGTCAGCACTTGGTATTGTCAGATTTTCCCATTTTAGCTGTTCTGGAGGCCTCATAAGTCTTTCTATTTCTAAATTCCTCCAAACTCCTTGAAATGGATCTTATGGCCTCTACAGATCAAGATGCCAACTCCGAAAAGTGAAGGAAGGAATGTGTCTAAAGACTCTTAAACCCTGGTGATGGCTTAGGGCTGGCATATAACTAAGCCCTCACCTGCTCTGACTTTGAGTCACTTCATCTCTTTGTTCATTTGTTCTCTGCCTTCCTTGATCTCATCGTGATGGGTTTTCCTGCTGCCCCTCTCAGAGGTTTTGGCCATTCTAAACGGTGGAAGACACCTGATGGAGACTTCTGCAGGCTGCCTGGGCCCTGGATCAGGCCCTAAGTCCTACATAGCTCTCCAGGGCTGTGCCAGATGAAGGTGGTCAAGGAAGGTGGAGGAAAGAGGAGTGCAAAGGGGGTGACCCTGGAGGCTTACCCAGTGAGAGGTGGGAAGGAAGAGGAAGTAACTAGAAGCAGGTTTGCTGCAGAGGAGGGTGCAGCTCTGGGGACGGGACCCACCAGAGGGTACTTTGGGTTTAGGGAGGCCAGTGGGATTAGGCAGAGTGAGGAGGGTGTTTACCCAGAAGTGAGGAAGGTTGCTGATGCCAGGGCGGTAGCAGCAGGGGTAAGGGGCTCCGGGTGGGTGCAGGTACCTGAACACGTTTGGAGTCAGGCAGGACGGGTGCTAGGGGCTCACTGCGGGGAGGGTCCACTAGGAGGCGGGGCGGTCTGGGGCGGGGCTCTTGGAGGGGCGGGACCGCTCGGAGAGGGGGCGTGGCCGCTCGAGCGGGTGGCAGCCGCTGCCAATGGGTGCGCGCGGCGCAGGCCCCGCCCCCCGCGACCGCTGCATAGTCATGAAGCGCAGGCCGGCGCTGCGTCAGCGGAAGCGGCGTGGAGCGGCTGTTTCCGACCTGATAAAGCGGCGTTGTCCTCGCGCGCCGGCCGCAGCCTCGCAGCGCTCGCTCCGCGCCCGCGTAGCTGACTGACGGACCGCCTGGCCGGCCGCCAAGAGCGCAGCCGCCGCCAGTCGCCCCGCCGCCGCCACCCCGGTGCGCCCGGGGCCCGCGCCCCCGCCAGCCCTCCCGGCCGGCCCGCCGCCCCGCCGCCCCGCGGCCCCGGCCGGAGGAGACAGGTGAGCGGGCGCGCCCGGGTCCTTATTCCCGGCACCTGACGCTAGCACCGGCCGCCCTCGCCCCCGTCCTATTCCGCGCGGCCTGCGCCTCGAACTCTTGGCCCGCCCGCAGCCCCAGCCTGAGTCCCTTCCCCGGGGAAGGATAACTCTTGCTCGACGGGGCTCAGGCCCCCTAGGTGCCCCGCCCCCACTCCTTAACATCAGGACTGCACCTGCCAGACCTCGTCCTCGTTCCGGAAGCCTTCTCGAGCATCCCAAGCCCCCGCCCGGAGCGCGCGCCTTCCTTTACACTATAACCCCCGAACTCACCCATGAACATCCTTCTCAACTCTAGCTTTTTTCAGGAGTCGGACCCTGCTTTACACCCTCCCCGCTGGTGTCCCTCCTGCCATCTCTTAACTTCTGAGAGATCAGACTTTTTCTGCCACTCGCAGAATGCCCCCGTTCCTCTCTGCACCAGTGCACACGGGTGCTCCACTTTGACTCCAACCAAGCCTGCCCCTCTGGGCTGGGGACTGTCCCTGCTGTTTTTGTGGAGATGCCTTATTTCTCGAGGCTGACCTTGCCTGTGGAGAAAGAGGCCAAGACATCAGTGCCCTGGTCCAGAGCCTGTGTTTTGGAGCCGTCCCTGGGCATATCTCTGGACTTTAGCACACATGGCATCTTAAGCTGGCACCCCTCACTCATCCTCTCGCCTTGAGTTTAACCCATTGCTTTCCAGGGCTTACTGCATTTGCTGGACTCCTAAGGAGCATACACCAGTGAGGGTTTTTCCGGGACAGGTGTGCTCAGATGCGGGGCTGCTGGTTGGTGAGGGGTCAGCGAAGGGTGGGATGTTACACTTGGTGTCTTAGGGTTTGGAATTTTTCTGACCTGGCCACTGATGCAGTGTGGATTCACAATAACAATGAAACATCTCTGAATCTGGTACTCAGCTGAGTCGAGCATGGCAGCCGCTACTTATTGGAGTCTTCTCTGGGCCAGGACCCGGAAAGCCAGAGGGTTTACAAGCTTAGTGACTGAAGCAGGGTCAAGCAGTGATTGTCTTGGCCTGGAGATTCAGATGGCTGGGAGAAACTGCACCGAACCTTCCCAGTTGAGTTGTGAGTGTGCTCTGCACTTTTACTGTCTGCAGCTGTCTGCTCTGGCCCATCTTCCACCGACGGACAGGTAGGGTGTGCTAAGAATCATGCCTTTTGTTATTTTGTTCTTTTAGTAGCCAAAAGTAAGAAAAGACTGAAGGATTGATTGACTGATTAAGAATTGTAACAGGTGATCGTCCATCAGAACCAGGGTCATCCACCCATCTGGAAGAAAATGTGATAATTTCCTCACTTTTTGTTAGATCTGAATTAATGTATTGAAAGAGGAGCAGAGTTCAGTGCTAGGGAGAGACTTTGCGGAAGCTGTTGGAGAGTGGGGAGGAGCAGCGATTGTGGCCTAAAGCTCTCTGGCTTCTGGGAAAGACTCAGGCATAATAAATCTAGGGCTTCTGGAGAGAGGTTGGAGTAGGTTGTCTTAAAATCGGGCTAATTGTTTTTGTGGTTGCAGTTGAAAAGGAAAGATTTGATAGTTTGAAATGCATGCTAGATCTGCTGAGGTGGGTATGTCTGGACAGTATCCTAGGGTGAGCCGGTGGGTGTAGTTGTGCAGGCTTCCCAGGGCTAGCTCCCTGGGCCTGTAGTGTTCATTTGCTCTCTTCCTGTCTCTTGCTGAGATGCTGTGTGCTGCAGCTTTGGCCCTTGTCGCATCGCAGAGATGGGAGATTAGGCCGGGTGATCTCCAGGGGGACTAGCAATCCTTTAACACCCCATAACTTTGCTTATTGGTGAGGTTAAGGTGGGGGAGGTGTGGAGAGAGCTGCTGTATTGGCTTCTGCCCCTCCCCGGAGCAGGGAGATCCCGCCTCCACGGGCCCTGCGGATCTGCAGGGGAGGAGAGGGCTGCGGCAGCAGCAGCGATAGCAGCAGCAGCGATAGCAGCAGCAGCTCCCCCATCCTGGTTGGAGAAAAGGAGCTTGGGAAGGTGTCTGAGCTGATGTCAGGTTGTTTGGTACTGAATTGATTTTATCTGTGTTGTCAGAAAGGCTGTTGGGGAGGATGAGGGGCAGTGTTGGGAGTTCAGGCTGCTGCTGTTGTCATTTTTCAACTGAGGTGCGTCTATCAGTTCCCTCTTTCACTTATCCCAAAGGCCCAAATGTACAGCTTTGGGTAGCTAGCAGGGATGGTTTGTGACAGCTTCAAGGACTGGTACTGAGTGAGGGTAACTAGGGAGTAGTGTAGGTGACAGCAATCCCACCAAATTGCCAGCGCCCTCTTTGGGAACACCCCTGGCAGAGCCTGTTTGTAAGTTGTGAAGCTAAGATGTGCCTGAAGCTGTGTTGTTGTTAAAGGTTGGTGAGAAAACTGAGCTTGCCTCCTTGGTTCCCTGGATTTTTTTTTTTTTTTTTAATCACAATGTAATTATGTTGATGAAGGTGTGCTCAGTGAAACACCATGAAAGGGGCTGCTGTGACTTCAAGCCAAAGATTAAGAGAGCATTTTAGTTGTGTTGGGTGAAAAATCCAGCAGTGGGAAGAAGCCTCATGGATAAAGAGCAGCCTTGGTGGGGAGGACCCTGTAAACAGGAGTCTGCTGAGGGCTTAGGGCCCGAGCTTCTGCACCTCCCCCACTGGCTCCTAGACAAGGTTTCCTTGTTTAGATTAGTATAACTGCCCCACCAAAATCAATGAACAAGGATCTTTTCAAACATGGAACTTTGAGAATTAAAAAAAAAAAAACAATTCTTAGCCTCTGTTGAAGTGAGGCACACTTTGAGAGAACCCTAGGACCTTCTTCAGACCAGCAGAAGAGAAACTAGACTGCCTGCGCCCAAGGCACCTCCAGCCCCTGCCATTTGAGTGGAGGTGATGTGAGAGATATGTAATGAAGGCCTAATAGTGTTTATGATGTAGCTTCCTCTGCAAGTGACCTATGAAAGAGGTGTTTTAAGAAGATTAAAACATGAACTGCTTTAGGGGCAGCAGCATAACCAGCTTACTGTTTTCTTCCACAGTTTTTCTCTCAGCTTTCACTCCCTACCTGGCAAAGAGCAGTGGGTGGTCCTATTCAGTTTGTCTTACAGGGTGTGGATGTTAAGGTCCACAGTCAGTGTGAATCCTTGTTGAATGAGGTCAGCTTGAGATAGGCACAGTACTGGGTTTTTCAGAGAGGTTGTGGGAGCCAACACAAAACCCTGAGGTTTTGTGAGAGAAGGGCTGTTTAGCACACTGCTGTGTGACTTTGGATCCTTGGAAGCGAGAGGAGTTTCTCTTTTGAAAAAGGATGCAATTGTAGTATCTTAAATGTTATGATGGTTCAAAACATGTTCCTCCACGAGGCTTGGGGGAGCCAAAGAAGATGCCCTTTGTGCTGAGTCAGGAGAGTACCAGCCTCTCCAATGGAGGGGTCCCTGGTGAGTCCCCTGCAGCCCAGGGAATTTGGATATTCCACTGGAGTCACTCAATGCTGCCACCTTCCCCTCCCACCTCTGCTTGGCCAGCAGCCTGGGTTGGAAAGGCATTGTTCAAACCCAAGTCTTGGTGTTTTCATCCTCCTAAACCTGTTGAGAGATTTTGCTGGCAGCTAGAGGAAACTGCATTCCTGAATCCAGGCCCAAAGGTACTTAATTTACTGTGCTCAAAAAGTACCTTCCATGTTGGGATCATGCTGCTCACTGTGGTTTGAGCTTTCAGAGTTCTACATCTGAATCCTAGAGCCATTGGATTGGTTGACATTGCATTTTCCTCATTACAGAAAGGGGGAAATTTTGAGTAAACAACGCACAGCAAACTCTAGAAACATGATAAGCATTGAAAGGCTGTTTGCCTGGTTCAGGTGTAGTAGTCACTAGTTTGCCACACAAATCCTACTGCACAGTAGGAAGTATTGTTTAGACATTATAAGCCACTAAGTGGTAAATGAGCTGTGTATCGTCAGCAGTTAAGACGGTGTGATCTAAAGGAGTACAGCTTTTGGTTTCAGGTGGGAAGGAAATGTTTCAGCACTTTATGTTTGGTTGGTTTTGTTGTCATTGTTGCTGCTGAGTATGGAACTCAGGGTCACCAGCATGTACCTTTGGGCTGCATGTACAGCCCACCATCATTTTTTTTTTTTTCTTTTTGAAGGGAGTAGTCTTGATACCTGCACTGGAGATGAAGTCATTTTCGAAAGTATGTTGGACCCAAGGGGAAGGACTGGCTTGGTATCAATAGAAGGCAGCTGTTTTATCAATGGTACTGTGTTAAATTGGGAATGTTTTATATTATGTTGAAGTAGAGGCTGTTCAGCATCTGGCTCCCATGTTCCATAAAATAGCCTTCAGAAGCTGGACTTGGTATCTGTAATCCCAGCATTTGGGAGGCTGAGGCAGGAGAATCTCAGGTTGGAGACTACCCTGGGCACTTAAGCAAGAACATGTCTCAAAAAGAGCTGCAGACATAGCTCAGGAGTCGAGTGACTGTGGGTTCAACTCATTAATACTGCAAAACCAAAACAAAAGCAAGAAAAAGGCCCAAACTTTGAAAAACTGTGGCCATATTTAAAATTATTGGCATAACTAAATATTTGTGATCAAAATTTTACATATCTATAAAAGATGTAATTTCTGTAGTAGGCATTTAAGTTACTGTTTTGTTACTTTTTAAAAAATACTTTTATTGAGGAACAAATAGCAATGAGATGGTTTCAAAACCAATTAGTAGTACAGTTTCAATAATTAACACATTGGATATTGCTGTCTTAGTGGTTATTCATTGTATAAGATGTAGATATGATATCTTGACCACAAACACTATTAGTACAAATCTTTCTATTCATTGAATTAAGAGAAAGTAGCTGTATATTTATCGTAACTATTGTATATATACAGATACAAAATGGCCCTTCATTTGTATCCCCTTTTTTAGTTTTGTCAGAGATGGGTATACCATTGTCATTTAAATATTGTAGGTACGTGAATTCAACAAAATACTCTAATGTAGTCCAGTAGTCCATAATAGTAATGGGTTATCCGTAGGACTGGCAATGTCAGAAGTTGTTGACTTGAGCCATTTACAGCTAAGCATATTAATGTGACTTTACTTTTTATACCTGTTTCTATACTTTTCTGCTGGCTGGTTAAGACCATTATAAAGCAAGACCTATACAACAAGAAATGTAACCTCTGTATCTGACAAGGTCAGTCAAATCCCCTCTGGATTTACCCTTGAAACCCTGTACTTCAGTTTGTAGATCCTTTGTCAGTGTCAGCCATGTGGATGATTCATGGCCATTGCTTGACCAATTTGCTCTCCGTGAAAGCCTGAGAGAATGTTTTCTCTCCTTGTGACTCTCCTTAGGCACATTCTACATTGTCAGTCACTTTTCTCTGTTGCCCCATAATCTCCTTGATCAGTAAATTTGGGACACAACTGAGTTACAGGATGTTGCAGTACAGGTTCTCCTATGTCCTGAGTCCTCACTGACCTTAAAACACTAGGGCCAAAATGTTGGCTGTCCTTGTAGCCCTTCTTTTTCTTTAATTTTTGGTCTGTAGTTGTTAACCCTCCAGAAGAGAAACTTATTATCCTAGAACATAGGCAATTGAGCTTAACCTCTATCTGTCTGAATATCAGACATCTTAGACATAACATGGAACAGGCATTTTCAAGTATTGATACGTTAAACTTTAAGTCCCAGTGTTTTGTTGCTTTTTAAAAAAATTCTTTAGTAATTTGATACTGTCATAACCCCTGTAGAAAGTAAACAGTAAATTTAGGTTGTTTTCTGTGTTATGTTAATGTAATGTGCATTTATATTCAAGAATGTTTGAATGGGCTGGCCAGGTGGCTCAGTGGACTAAAGCACCTGCTTAGGCAGATGCAGGAACCAAGGTTTGGTTCCCAGTGTGCAGAGTGGTGGCGCATGCCTGTAATCCCAGTACAGGAGAATCACTGTGAATCCAATCTGTGTAGTGAGGCCCTGTAGATCCTGTACTAAATATATTAAAGAAAAAGTGGATCTTGTTATTGGTAATTTCTCATACTTTTTGGTGACGAAAGTATATGTAAATGTTTGTAATCTTAGACTATGTTAACTCAGTCTGGAGAAGTTTGTGTCATTATTATCAGTACAGAATTGATCATAGAACCATAAATGTATCTTTGATCTCAATTACTTATTAAATACACAAAGAAAAAACACACTGGAATGGGGTGTCAGAGACCAGGGTGGGTGTCCATTTAAGGTTCTTAAGTAAAGGAATTGCTGAGCTGTCTGGTGCCAGGTACACTTGTGTTACTATAACAGTGTGTGAAAGGACTATCACCTTGTCTAGGTGGGGAAGAAAGAATGTGAAGATGACTGGGTGTAGGTCGGGCCCACCAGGGCACTGGGGCTTCAGCAGGGCAGTTTCTCTGGCTGCTCAGTTTTACAAAACAGTGTAAAAGGAAGCTTAGCTCCCTTAGAACTCCCTGTGCCTTGGACCGCTCTTGCGTTGCACCCCGTGCCGTTAGATGCGAGATGTGTATTCTTACAGTACTGCTCTGCTCAGTTGGGGTAAGGCCTCCCTAGTCTGTCAAACAGTGGCACCAGAGAGTTGCTCTTACACTTACTATATAATTGTATTTTCTAAACATGCTGTGATAAAAGGTGAAAGAGGATAAATTTTGTAACTTGGTGCACCATTTGGTTGGTGGCAGTGCATTTTTATTTGGTTGAGTTAAAATGTAACCTGTGGAAATGTATCTTGAGTTAAATTTTATTTTTCCTGAAGATGTGCTAGAAACAGAAAACAAACAAATGATGTGGCAGAGTGATGGGCTTCCTAAAGGCTCTTGCCCAGCAGTGCCTGTCTTCCCTCACAAACACTGGAATTGTTTGCTTGTCTTTGGGATTAGGGCTTCTGGGACTGAGGTAGAGGGAGGAGAAGGTGCCTGACTGGGGGAGGCATGCTAGAAAGGTAGCACCCTTCCGTGAGAACCCAGAAGGAGACTTGTGGGCAGTGTCAACACTTGGTGTCCCCATTAACTTGCCCACATCTGATGATGCTGCCGCCAAAGCAGAAACTTCCTATTTTTAGTCTAGAAGTCAATAGAAATTGTGTGTTAAATATATTTAGGAATTAAACAGTGACCCAAAATTACCGTCACACTCAGAAATGCAGTGTGGGTTGGATAGAGAGCAGTGGAACTTGGCATTGTGCTGTAGTCTTTTGTTTAAAATTTAATTTTTAAAAGAGAATGCAGGACAGCCAAATAGCTCAGCAGATTAAAGAGCCTGCAAGCAGACAGAGGGGCCAGAGTTTCCATCCCTGGATCTGCCATGCCGGCTCCGCCCCCAGGGTGCACTGAGACAGCAATTGAGACTGGGCATGGTGGTGCGTGCCTGTAATCCCAGCTCTTGGGAGGCTGTAAACAGGTGGATTACTACAAGTCCAAGTCCAATCTAGTAGTGAGACCCTAAACACCCTGTATACCCTTCCCTAAAAGAAAAAAAAAAAAGAGAGAATACAAAATATTTCTAATAAAAAATTAGAAATGATACAGAATTTAACTAAACAAAATAATATGAATTTGACAGTATTTGTTGTATTGCATAGTGTCTTCAACTTAGTTGTTCAGATTATGAGATATATGCATGCAAAATTAGAAAAAGAAAGTCATAAGAAATTAAGAAAGATGAAAAATGAAAAATAATAAGCATTAACTGTACCTTTCCATAGACCAACAGATGTCCATGGTGTAGTTATCTAAACCATTCTGCGTACATACATACATACATACATACATCTCTTTCCTCCATTTCCTGTCCTGTTCTCCTGTATCAGTAATCCTTCCTTTTGGATAGATTCATTCTTCCCTTTTCACAGTAGCTGTTGTACCCTTCAGGTTCTTATACTAGGGAGATAATATGATGTTTGCATATGTGGTTCTGATTCACTTCACTTAAGAGTATGGTCTCCAATTGTATCCATTTACTGATTGAAGTCTGTTATAGTTGAATAATATTCCATTATTGAAAAATACTACATCTTCTTTATCTGTTCCTCAGTTGATAGTCACTTGCTTCCAAGATTTAGTTATGTGCTGCTGGGGCCAGGGAGATGGCTCAGTGGAAAAAGCGCTTCACTGGCAAGTGCAATGGCCTGAGTTCAATCCCCGGTTCCACCAAACAAAAACAAAAAAGCAAGGCTATTGATGAGAAACCTTCTGTATAGTTATGTGTTGCTATAAACATGGGCACATGTAAAGCACTATGGTATGTTTTTCAGTTCTTCTGGAAAATTACCCAGGATGGGAAGAGCTGGGCTGAATGGGACCTCCAATCCTAGCTTTTTGAGGAATCTCCACACTGATTTCCATAGTGGTTGTACCAGTCTGCACTCCCACCAACAGTGAAGAAGGGTTCTTTTTTCCCCACAGTCCCTCCAGCATTTGTTATTGGTTAACTTATTGATAGCCATTCTTTCTGGGGTACGATGGAATCTGTTATTTTTAATTTGCATTTCTGAAATAACTACTGATGTTGAACTTTTTTTTTTTCATATATTTGCCATTTCTAGTTCTTACTCTGAGAAGTGTATATTCATTTCAGATTGTGCTGTGATCTTTGACCTAAAGGGAGGTTCCAAGGGTCTAGGAGTCTCTGGCCTTGCTCAGCTCTGTGGTCATGACAGTTGAGTTGCTGTGGAGTGTGGCCCTATAGCTTAGCCTGAGGTTCTACCTGTCTTCTATGCCTCAGGTCTGGCAAATAAGGACCTTCTGAACTAATGTTTCAGTGGAATGCAGACAAGTATCTTGAGAGGCAGACAAACGTGTCCTCAGGTTGTGGCCCATGCCTTTGGTCCTAGGGATAAGTAGGGATAGCCAATTCCAGCACTATCTTCTAGGAATCCTGTGCTGTTTAAACAGCATGAATGGGATAAGGGGAGGAGCCTTAGGGGAGATATGGCCTCCTGCTCTCTCCTCAAATGCAGTCCTGACCTACTTTTTTTTTTTTCCACTTTGGGCATCTGTACTGAAATCAAGATTTCAAGCTCATGAAGACTTTTTGTGGTAGTGGGATTGCACCTGTGGCCTCACATGAGGTACACAAGTGCTCTTCCACTGAGCCACATTGTCAGCCCTTTTAAAAAGTTTTGCCAGTCTTGCTAAATTGCACAGGCTGGCCTCAAACTGTAATCTTCCTGTCAGCTTTCTTGTATCTGAGATTACAGGTGTGCACCACCATGCCTGTCTGGAAAGCTTTGAGAAATGCTCTGGATTTGATTGTTTCTAGAAATCCCCATTCTCACCTGGAGTTTTACTCCAGTATGCAAATGTAGTCAGGTTTGCTATAGGAATACTAGAATAACCACTAGCAGTGTTTTCATGTTGCTTATGTAAAGCCATTTGCATTAAAAGCTTAGAGTAGGAAGTCCTCCCCCAGCAGGCCCTGCACACCACTACCCTCTGCTGGATATAGCCAGATTGTGAGATTGGCAGGGCTTCTCTGTCTCTGCTTGGTGGCCCATTTGAAGGGCCACTCTGATTAAGGGTTAGGAGGGAGCATAGAGGTGGTGGTGACCTTGGTTATTGGCCTGGAGTGGACATCCCCGGTGGGATAGGTGGCTCCCAGGAAAGCTGGAAGGAAGCTGAGCACCATCAAAGTGTTTCTTGCTCAGATTCAGTTAGATGTTTAAAGTTTTTTTTTTTTTTTTTAAATCATTACATGGAGGGGAGGAGCCCTGTGCCCAGGCTTGGTGTAGGAGGTATGTACAGAGTTTGTGGTACTGGTGGGGACCACCCTGAGTTTATGCCCTTGGCCCAGAAGCTACCTGCAGTTTGGAGCCTCAGTTTCTGAGATTATAGGCATGTACCACCTTGCCTGGCCAGAAGACTCAGAAATGCTATGGATTTGGTTGTTTTGAGAAATTCCTGTTCTCCCCGGTGGTTTTACTCCAGTATGCCCATCTAGTCAGGCTTGCTACAAGAAGCCTGACTTCTGTGTGCCTGGGTATCTGTCCGTAACTCTGCAGTGGCCCTTGAAGACTAGTAATGACATTTAGTCCCTCTCTGACAGATCCTGCAAGGTTCTCTGTGCCCAAAGCCACCAGGTAAGTGGCCAAGCCCACTATACACTTGGGGTGCTGGGCTACATGGTACATACTGGGCCATACTTTAAAATGGGGTTTGTTTTCTGCCCAGAGAGGCATGGAAGGGCTCCACCTTAAGGCCCCCATTATCCCTGCTGGGCTCTGCACCAAGCCTGCTGTGCCTATGCTCCTTCAGAGCCTGCTGGGAGGTAGGACTCAGCAGCTGGCTTGGATTGTGTGTGGGGGCTGTACCCGGTTGGGTTGGCTCTCTGGGTGGCTCTGCTGGTCTCCTGAAACAGCCTTTTACTTTGATTCTGAAGCTGGGTCTTCCATGTAGCATGCTTGGCTTTCTTTGGATCTATGGCCATTATTGGGAGAGGCCGTGAGCCAGGGAAAGGACTGGCCCGTTATCCACTCTGCTTTGGAGATACTAGTGGCTTTTCTGTATTGGGCATCTGGACATTGCCACAAAGGCAAGCATGGAGCCTCCAGAGGCCAGTGCCCAGGGGTGGGCAGGTAGTGTTTGAGCTGAACTAAACTTTTTAGTAAGGACATTTTCAGACACCTGAAAGTAGTGAACTTAGTACATTTACCATCTTCCCAACTCATTACCAGCCTTAGCAATTCTGTCAATATATTGTTGGAATTTGAATTGTGTTGTTTGAAACGGTTTTCCTAAGTTACCCACACCTTGAACTCACATCCTTTTGCCTTAGTCTCTCCAGTGCTGGGATTATAGGTTTGTGCTACCACTCCTGGCTTGAGCTATGTTTTAAAGGAAATTAAGAGCTGAACATGGTGGTGTACTTCTATAGTCTCAAAACTGAGGGAGGATAAAGCAGGAAGATTATAAGGTTAAGCTCAGCCCAGTTCTATGACTCAGTGAAATCCTGTCTCAAAGTGATTGGGAGTGTATCTCAGTGTCAAGGCTCTGGGTTCAGTCCCCATTACTGGAAAGGGAGATGTCTGTGTATGTATGTCAGGGGAGGGCACTAGGAAGAAGTGGCATGAGCTCTTAAGCTTTCCAGAAAGCATGTGGGGAATAGGGTTTGGTAGCCCTGGTAGAGATGCAGCCAGTCCAATCAGGCACTGCCCATGGGGCCCCAGCCTCATGTGTGGTATGATACCTCGACACTAGGGGTGCTGGTTGTTATTGCTCTTTATTCTCATAGTGGTCCACTCTGAACATTATGTGTTTTATGCCCGGAAGTGCCCTTCATCCTGGGATGCGCTGTCCAAGTGCATAGTAGGTGGACATGTATGTGGGAAATGTAGGTAGTTCTTGCAGTTTTGAACGTCAGTTTTCAGTACTTTTTAATAGTGTGTGAAAAATCCTGGCAGCTTCTCACACAATAGAATGAGATGATGTGTAAAAATAATCGAGTAAAATTACAATGGTTTTTTGAAAGGATGCATAAAGTAGCCAGGAGCTGCATTACCAGTGATTCAAGAGATGGGAGAAGAGAAGACATTACTGTCCCCTGGTCTCTGAACACTAGTGTCTGTGGTGCAGGACTGTGGTCAGGTCATGGTGGCAGTTATGGGGTGGTATGGCTGAACTGTTTGCAGCAGGGAAGCTGGATGCTGATAAGGCTCCCGTGGGTGATGCCAGTTGTGGTTGTTGAGCTCAGATAGGTTTCTGATTCAGTTCTGAGGGTCCGCGGGAGAGCCTAGAAGCCAAGTAAACAGAGACTGTGGCTTCTGCCTGCTTATGATATGGCTTTGGAAAAGTTTTCAAAATATAATGTGGATTTTCTGATGGTGTCTTCAGACCTCTGTCCACCTGGGATTTTGTCTCTGCCCACACAGTTCTACTTTGGCTGTGGTGCCCTTTAGGCTTGGACTGGTATCCCAGGCCTGCCTTTCTCACAGAGCATTCATCTTCTCTACTACTAGATAGTTCATCCCTGTGCCCAACCAGGTCCCTGTCCCTTTTTTCCTTTTCTCTGGGAGGAGTTCTAGACAATAAAGTTTGAACATTACCCTCTGATGTCACCAAGTATGCCTAACAAGTTCCAAAAGTTCTCAGCTTCGATGGTTTAGACTGGTCCTTGCTGTTTTCTCTAAACTTAGAATGCCCTGCCTGTCCTCATCTCCACTGTGCTGTACTCTTCTCCATGTGCATCTCCTCCCCTTCCCTCTCCTCCCCCCATTTCCCTGAGGTGGGGTCTCACTGTATTGCCCTGGCTGGTCTTGAATTTTTTTGAACCAAATAACCCTGCCTCAGCTTCCAAGGACTAGGATTACAGGGACATACCCCTCTATTCAGCTGTCTTTCTTACCCTTTTTTTGGTATAAACCTAAGGTATTCAACTCACTCCTAAAGGAGAGAAAAACAAGACCTACTTTTTAAAAATTAACAGAAGATTGTGTGATAGTCATATCACAACCCAAACTCTTTTAACCAGTTGAGTGACTATATGGCTATCCTAGTGTTAATCATACCTGGCTCATGGATTCCTTTGAAAGTTTGGTGAAAAATGTGTGCATCTTTCTCACAGCAAGGCAGACTGACAGTTTCATACATATTTTAGGAGGTATGTCCATCCAGGGAGGACCCTTTTTATCCACCATCTATGGACCTCAGGGGTACAATCTCTCAGAGTGGGCCCCTGCGCTCTCTCTGGATCCCATATTGATGCTAGCTGTGTCATCTGTAAGCTGTATTTAGTCACTGCAGAAACAGGAAGGCTGCCTGGGTCACAGATTCCCTGAAGTGGGGGGTCTCACTCTATTGACCTGGCAGGTCTTGACTTTTTTGAAGCAAATAATTCTGCCTCAGCTTCCCAAGGACTAGGATTACAGAGATATGGCATTCTATCCAGCTGTCCAGCTGGGGCTGGCCTTCTGCTTTAGTCCCCTTATACAACATCTCTGAGGGACTATCTTAAAAGTTTTTGTTGTAGGTGTTTGTTGTTGCTTTGAACAGTATTAATAGTGATACAGCATAGGGAGTGCTGAGCTGTCATTCATTGAAGGTCTGTGTGTCCAGAATGACTGTTTGGAATGTGTCATGGTAGTGACATTGGTGCCTCATGCCTACTTGTGGGGAAGTGTCCAGAGTTAAAATTAGCAGTGAGAACCAGAGAGGTCAAAGTTGTCCAATAGAACTAGGCAATGTCACATTGGTAAATGTGGTGGAGATAAAATTTGGCAACTGAGGAGTGATAGTGGAGTTTTCAACCCTGAGCTGAGCTAGGTACGTGGGTTGGACCAGTCCTGAGGTAATAGCTCTTGGTGAGATCTGTGCATCTATTTGCCTGTGTGGCAGCCAGATATGTGCTACCATGAAGAACAGGCTGAAACCAAAACTTAGATGTCTCTCAGTGTCTCCAGACGATTGTTTCCAGGACCCTACTGATATCACTATCTGTAGGTGCTCAAGTGCCTTGTAGTAAAATGCATATAATCTATACCCATCTCTCATAGATTCATCACAGGTTGCTTTTAACTCTATTATCACATAAATGCAGTGTAACAGTTGTTACACTATATTGCTTAGGAAAAATGACCCAAAAAGTATACATGTTCAATACTGGTGTACTTTTTTCTGAAATTGCAATTTTGTGGCAGTAATTGGTTGAATCCATGAGTGCAGCTCCCATGGATATGGAGGGCCGAGTGTGGATGTAGTCCTTTATGAATCATGTCGTGTTGCTGCCATAGAAGATGTAGGCTATGTGTTGTGGTAGTATATTGTTTTGTCTCATGGACTTCTGTGTCATAGTATGCACATATATAGTCATGTTACACATAGGTTATTGTGAGCTGGGCCATTAGGGTTTGCATTTCACAGGAGCTTCTTGTTGCTGAGGTGAATAGCAGCATGTTTCAAAGAGGATGCCCATCTGGGGTCAGCGCAGTGGTGCCTGGAGTTGTGTGGGGCAGGGATATGCATTGTGTGCAGGAATTGAAGGAATGGCATGCACAGCTTTGCCTTGGCTCCCTCCCTGGCTGGGCTGCTCCCAGGGGGACCCAGAGCTGTGCCCCTCCCTAGAGTTGACCAATCACTTCCCTTGAGGCTCTCTCTGGAGAGTCCACAGGAGACCAACCCCCAGAGTCTCTCTGACACACGGACACTTAGTTCCTCTTATGGCAGGAAGCCTGATCCTGACCAGCCTGGCTTCTTGGCCAGCTGGCCAGCTCTTCTAAGCCCAGCAGCATCCCGGAATCTCACCTGTTTATGAGTCATCACTGTGAACTCTTTGGTGTGATGGTCCCTGATAACTCCAGTGGTCTGTTACCCCAGCTGTAGCCCTACAGATTGGATTTGTTGTTGGAATGCTCAGGTGGTGTCTTCATGCCTGCTAGCCTTTGTACCAGATGGTTGCTGCCATATGTGGAAGAGTGAGGTAAAGGCCTGCTTCGAAAAGAGTTTTGCTCAGTCCGAAGGGTCAGTTCTTATGTATAAAAGAATACAGGCTCAAGGGAACCTGGCCACAGGCTCCTACCAGCAGCCAGTCAGCTGTGGTCCTTTCAGACATGTCTCTCTCTCCTCCCCTCTACCCTCCAGCCTCCTCTGTTTGGGTCTTTGTGTCTGCCACTTCCTAGAGCCTCTTTTCTCACAGTTACTCATGTCCCCAACACCCAGCTTTCTAGTTTCTCAGTCCTGCACACTCACTCTGGGGCCAGTCACTCTGGGACTGCCCCCTCCACTTTCTGCTGGCTCTTGTGGGAGTGACAGGTCTTTCCTAACCCCTCTTACGGCTCTTCTGGGAGTGACAGGTCCTTCCTAGCCCTTGCCTCACCCATAACCAGAGACTAGCCCCTGTAGATCCCAAGTTAGATGCTCCTGGGCACTCTGGTCCTCTGGGTACCTGTGCCCAGCTGCCTACTGAGCTTCCTGTGGCCAAAATTCCCACAGAAGAAAGGGACTCTCCCCTCCCCCAAGGGTCTCTTGTTCCACACCACCTCCCACTGCCTGGTAGTGGCACCATGCCAAAAAACCGCGTAGGCAGGTGGGAGGTCACAAGTGCTAACTCTACTGTTGTGTGGCCACAGTGGACAGCAGACAACCATGGCACTGCATGCCGAAGAAGACTTGGGCCAGACAGTGCCGTCTAGGACCAGACAGCACTGTATGTAGAACCCAGCCTGCCAGTGTGGCGTATGCCCAAAGTCTAAATGCCACCAGCTGAATGGCTGGGCCAACAGCCAGATGGGGAAAGCATGCCTTGCATGTGCAGTCCCAGTAAGAACCAGAAGCTTGTCCTGACAGTAGGTCACCACACAGTATGCAGAAAGTGGCGCCTCGGTGCAGACAGAGTGTGAGCATCCTTAGGAGCCACTCATCCCCTTTGCTGTGGACTTGGTGTTGCTGGTCCAGGCTTCAAAGGGAATTCCCCATGCACGTGGCTTTCTGTGAACAGCAAAGGGAGTACGCTGTGAGTGTTAGTATTTTGATTTTGATTTGGTTAATGGATGCATTTTTTTCCTGTGCCGGAGTTTTGTTTTTCTCCTGTGGTTGTAGTTACCAGTATCTCTTCTGTGGCTTTGAGATTTTCATGTAGCTCCTTGTTTGGTAGTACCTTTTTGCATTAAATCTGTACTCCATTTGAATTTTCCCTGAGATATGTAGGGCAGTCTGGGGCCAGCTCAATGCCAGTGGCTTCCCAAGAGTCCCAGCAGCTTCTGGTTAATCTACCTTCCTTCCATGAATTTGGGGTCCCACCTGCATCTCCATTTCAATTCTCAGATGTGTTTGGGGCTGTGAATTTCCTTGTGCTCTGTAAGACTGCTTGCCAATGAGGACTTTCTGGCATTTCTAAAAGTTGGGTGGGGCTGGGGGGAGCGTGGGGGTAGGGACTGGCTTCTTCACTTGCCAGTACTGGCTGTTCTTATGCAATTTTCCAAACAGGCTTTAGAGCCACCTGGTATAATTAAGAACATGGAGGAATTAGAGAGAAACCCACTGGCCTTGCTCCTGGAAGTTGAGGTAACAAGCCGTCATGATTGTACAGGACACTTTAGGGCTCCTCATGGGTTTCCTCACCTGGGCAGTAGGTGTTTTTTGTAAGGCATATTCTTGTATACCAACTCTGTTTTGTTTTGTTTTGTTTCAGTAACAAAAAGTATTATATATATAAACATGTTAGACTATCTGCCTTTCCCCAGGGAAGGCCATAGTCTTACTGGGATAATATAGATTGTGTAAATTAGAGTGGAGAGAGAGGGCTGTGATGCCAGACTGCCTGAGTTCTAAGCTTGCATCTTTCTTCCAAATGACTTAGTCTTTTGTGCCTCAGTTTCTTTGTAAAAGGGAGCTAATAGTTGGAGACTCTATAGTAGATGACCATGATGGCTCAATAAAAGAAAAAGAAATAGTTTGTAGAACAGAAATTGGCTCACAGGAAGTGACTTACAAGGTTTAGCTACAATTACTGAACACCTACATGAAGCAGTATAGTAGGAAGTATTTCTGAAGAGATCTGCCCAGACACAGCTTTGCTGCTCCCAGGAGAAGGGCGTAAGCTCTAGGATGGGGAGCCAAAGGGCTTTCTGGAGATAATCTGAGCTGGCTGGTGCCTGCTGAGGAATGGATAGGGCAGTGTCATGCACTGAGGGAACTGCTTCTTGACTTAGGAGGGAGCAGCAGGTCCGGGCCTCAAGTCAGGTGCACAGGTGGAGGCCACAGTCGACCACTTGTTCCAGCAGGTGCTGTGTGAGGAGAGTGCTGGTGGTAGACCTTGGTGCAGGTCAATCCTTATGTGGATCCTTAGTCCCATGCTGAAGGGCAGACATGTGACCTGCAGGGTTGGGGATCAGCTTGCCTGGAAGGGGAAGTCAGGATCTGGGTGGAAGGAGGGTTTTTTTTGGGGGGGGTAGAAAATAATAAAGGCTGAAAAGGACCTGGGGAGACCACATGTGGGTATGGGAGGGTGGGAATAACATGTAGTTGTCATTGGAGTTTGGCAAGAGATGTGACTTGCTCCTTCCTGGAGTCCTCTGGGGCCATGCCTAGGAGGGCTGGAGTTTTCCCTAATCTGGCCTCTGGAGGCTACCAGTCTCTTGGCTCACCTAGGAGCCTGCTGCATGGGTAGCATCCCTTGGAGAGGGTGAGGGATGAAAAACATGTCTAACTTTTTGTAGTCTTTTTTTTTTTTTTTTTTTAATAAACTTCTGAGTTATCCCAAACACACACATACACATTGAAATAATTTTCATCCCTGTAGCTAGCTGCTCTTAATACTTTGATCAGCTAACTAGGCCAGAATATCAGTACCCTGGGCACTCAAATGTTCCCTGAAGGAGTTTGTTTGGTGGAACTGGGGATTGAACTCAGGCCCTTGCACTTGCCAGGGAAGTGCTT
>PVKA01037897.1:0-20659 GCA_004027165.1 Ctenomys sociabilis | reverse complement strand
TATTTCTGCTTTTCGCTTGTTATACTAGGGAGACTATACGATATTTACATATGTGTGTCTGGTTTATTTCACTTATGAGTATATGTTCAAGTGGCATCCACTTCAGTATAAATGCTTCAAACTTATCATTCTTAATAGCTGAGTAATACTCCATTATATAGAAATACCACATCTTTTTCAACCATTCCTCATGTGATGGCAGATTTTTTATCTCTATGATACTGACCTCTAATTTTTTTTCTTTCTTCCTTTTTTCTAATGTATTTGGTTGTTACATGGTCTCACTGTGCAGCTTGGACTCACAGTGATCCTACTGTTTCAGCCTCCCCAGCGCCAGGATTACAGGCATGCGCCACCATGCCTGGACTCTGTGGCTGGCTCAGCCCATTGTGCTGGTGCAGCATGGTGATGCTGGGGATTGAAATGCAGTCCCTATGCTTGCCTAAGCTGCCTAGACAGGCACATTAGTCCACTGAGCTATTTCTCCAGACTTGACCTCTAATTTCTTTTATTTTTTCAATTAAAAATTTTATTGTAGTAAGATACACTGCTATGAGCACCCTCAGTGTGCTCCCTCTTGCCTCAGACATGCCCATCTCATCATTCTTGCCACTTTCTATTTTTTAATTGACTGTGATTTCATTGCTTAAATCAAAACATATCACTAATGATTGTCTAATAATTTCAAAGGCCACACTGATATATATTTGGAGGCTCTAGGGAAACTCTATTACCTGGTGCCACCAAATCTATTTGATATATCTATTTGATATAATGACATGCAAACAATGTGCAAAGGCAGAATATTATGATACACTATAAAAGGTTGAACACATAAATTCTACATCTTTAAAACAGAAAATGTACTGTTACAATGACACCATGCCAAAACTGGGAAATTTGGCAATATCTACAACACCTTCCAGTTTATAGACAGGAAAAATGCAGAGTGAAATTAAGCCAACCATCTAATGTCACTGAATACTGCATTTGCTAGTATAGATGTATTGCCTGCTTTCAAGTAGTTTTAAAAACTGTGTCATTTTAAAATTTAGTTCATGGGGAGATAGATCAGTAGAATAAGTGCTTGCCTGGCAAGTGCAAGGTCCTGAGTTCAATCCCTGGTACTGAAGGAAAAACAAAAACAAAACAAAAACATGTTTAGCAATGTCTGTAATCTCAGCACTCTGGAGACTGAGGCAGGAGAATCATTGTGAGTTCAAGACCAGCCTGGGTTACAAAGTGAGCTCAAGGCCATCCTGAACTGCATAGTGAGACTTTGTTTCAAAAAGAAAAAAAATTTAGTTCATTCAGAATGTGTATACAAAATAGTCCCTTTTTTGTATCAACTACTATTTAATCAATTATTTTCTGATGTCACTATGATATTGTTTTCTTTGAATATTCACCCATTACAGTGAATGGCTCTGCCAAATGTAAAAACTACAGGTTCAGAAGCACAACCCAAAGGCGCAGTTCACAAATAAATAACAATTTTTAAAAACCAAACATTCATTGGTTATGGTTTGTGTCTAATTGCGCCCTGAGAGTCTCATGCAAGCATGGGGTGGACTTCCACGGTTTGTGATTAACTCACTATCCACTGGGATTATGGGTGTGAGCAATACACCCAGCCTGGGGCAGATACCCAGAATGCCACGTAAGGGAGACAGACAGACTTGCTCTCTGTTGCCACTGTCAACACTACTTCTCCTTTTTGGTCTTGCTGTTTTGCTGTTCTATGCTACCATGAACTGCTGCCCTCTGCTCTGTACTACTCTGCCTTGGACTCAGCTCAGTATGGACAGAAACCCCTAGAAACTGTGAGCTAAATAAACCTTCCTTAATTTGGGGTGTCAGGTATTTTGTCCCAGCAACAAAAGTAACTAAGATAATATCCAATCAAAATAGTTACCAAATATGTTTATATTGCACTCTTAAACACTTTGGCCAAAATATCTCTTTTCTGTTAAATTATTTTTACTCCCAAAATGCACTTATTTTCTAAAGGAATTAAAGAATACAACTGAAATTTGTTACACTTATGTAGTCCATAGTAACTATTCTGTTATTGACTCTGCAGAGTCATGGTTACCTAAAGTGATGTCAATAAACATGAAAGTTGTTTCCTGCAATTAATTTTCTTTAGATTTTTTGTCTACTTCATATATATATATATATATATATATATATATATATATATATATATACACACACAATCCAACGCAGATCAGCAGTCCACAATAGAAGTGGGTTGGTTACTCACAGAAGTTGTTGATTTGAGCCATTCGCACCTCAGCATATTAGTATGACTTTACTTTATATACATCCATTTTTATATGTTTCTGCTGGATGGTTAAGACCCAGATAAAGCAAGACGTATATAATAACAAATATAACTTTTGTATCAGATAAGGTCAGTCAGGTACCCTCAGGGTTTATCCCATAACCTTGTACCACACTTTGTAGATCCCTGATCAGTGACAGCCTTGTGGATGAGTCATGGCCATTGCTTGACCCATTTGCTCTCTGTGGAAGCCTGAGAGAAAGCAATCTCTCCATATGACTCTCCTTAAGCAGACTATACATCATCAATCACGTTTCTCTGTGGCCCCATAATCTCCTTTTTTTTTTTTGTCTTTTTGAGACAGGGTCCCACTAGCTTCAGGCTGGCCTTAAGCTCACTTTGTAGCTGGTCTCAAATTCACAACAATCCTCCTGCCTCAGCCTCCTGAGTGCTGGGATTACAGGCATGCACCACCACGCCTGGCCTCCTATAATCTCCTTGATCAGAAAATTTGGGGCACTACTGAGTTCCATGATGTTACAGTACAAATTCTCCATGTCCTGAGTCTTCACTGACCTCGAAAATGTTGGCTGACGTGCAGCCTTTCCTTTTCTCCAATTTTTGATCTGCAAATTTAGGTTGTTAACCCTCCAGAAGAGAAGTTCATTATTACCCTGCTACATATGCAGTTCAGTTTACCCACACTATTTGTCTAAATATCAGATATCATAGGCATAATATGGAACATGTATTTTCCATCAAGTATTGACATACTAAACTCTAAGTCCGTACAGAATATGAAGAAGAAAATAATTTTTTTAAAAAATAGGAATGAATACTTATATACATTTATATAAATATTTAGAAATCCATCCATATACAGCATAGTAGCATTGCAGCAGGACTGTCTTGTGATTTTTTTTTTGTTTTATTTTTCATTTATTACTCTTTAAAAATGGCAGTATAGTAATAGCTGGTATGTCATGACAAGAAGTACATATATAGGTCAGAATGGCAGGCATTTGGAGTGTGACCCTTCTATTACACTTTGTTAAATTCAGTGCAGTGGCTTGGTTCACAGGTATCAGCATATATAGTTAGTCGGGGTGAGAATCCTACCACGTAACTGCTAGTTTAAAAAATCTGATGTTTCTCAGGATCACTATCTTACCCATCTAGTGTGTATAAGTGAATGGTCTTGCCTCTGTCATGTTACTCAGTATTTCTCCTTGCCCTCTCCTCATTGTCCAATCCTCAAGCTCTCACTTTCCTTTAAATTGTGCTAAACATTTGTATTTGCAATTCTTCTTTAGAGTTATACTAGGGAGACTATGCAATATTTGCACATGCGTGTCTGGTTTATTTCACTGATAAGTATATCTTTAAGTGGCACCCACTTAAATATGAAGGCTTCAAGTTTATCATTCTTTACAGCTGAGTAATACTCCATTGTATAAAAATACCACATCTTTTTCAACCATTCCTCAAGTGATGGGCATCTTGGTTGTTTCCAAGATTTGGCTATCTCAAATTGTGCTGCTATAAACATAGGTAAACATATATCACTATAATATGATGTTTTCCGATCCTCCAGGAAAATTCCCAGTAGGGGGATAGTTGGCTTGAATGGGATTTCCAGTCCTAGTTTTTTAAGGAGTCTCCATACTGATTTCCATAATGGTTGCACCAGTCTACATTTCCACCAGCAGTGGAGAAGTGTTCCCTTTTCCCCACAACCTCTCCAACATTTGTTGTTGGTTGATTTATGATAGCCATTCTTTCCAGGGTGAGGTGGTATCTCAGTGCTGTTTTAATTTGCATTTCACAGATGGCTAGTGATGTGGGGAATTTTTTCATATATTTATTTGCTTCTTTAATTTCATCCTCTGAGAAGTGTGTGTTCATCTCAGATGCCCATTTCTGGAATGGGTCTTTAAATTTAGGGGCCCTGATATTTTTTAGTTCTTTATAAATTCTAGAGAGGAGACCTTGGTCTGAGTGATAATGAGTTAGGATTTTTTCAGAATTTGTGGGTTTTCTTTTCACTTTGATGGTAATTTCTTTTGACATGCAAAAACTTCTCAATAACAGGTGGTCCCAGTTAATTCTTTCAAGTGTTTCTCGTGCAGGTACATGTTTGTTTATGAACTCTTTGCCAACCTGTATGTCTTCAAGAGTTTCTCCTACTTTTTCTTCCAGGAGATTGAGTGTCTCAGTTTTAATGTTAAGATCTTTGACCCATTTTGAGTTTAGCTTAGTGCATGGTGACAGAGCTGGGTCAAGTTTTATTCATTCATTCATTTATTTATTTTTGTGGAACCAGGGATTGAACTCAGGCCCTTGTGCTTGCCAGGGAAGCGTTTATTCCACTGAGCCATCTCTCTGGCCCTATGGGTCAAGTTGTAGTTTTCAACATGTGGAGAGCCAATTTTTCCAGCATCATTTGTTAAAGAGGCTATCTTTCTTCCAGTAAGTGTGTTTGTCCCCTTTGTCATAGATCAAGTGGTTGACTCTGTTCATAGAGGCCTCTGCATCTTTTAGTCTATTGCATTGGTCCTCAGGTCTATTTTGTTGCCAATACCATGCTGATTTTATCACAGTAGCTTTGTAGTTTAATTTCAAGTCAGGAGTTGTAATGCCTTGTCTTTGTTGGCCAGGATTACCTTTGCTATTCTAGGTCTTCTCTAGTTCCAAATAAATTTTAGGAATGATTTCTCTTGGTCTGGGAGGTATGTTGGTGGCAGGTTGATAGGGATTGTGTTAAACCTGTACAACAATTTTGGGAGTAGGGCCATCTTCACGATGTTGGTTCTTCCTATCTACAAGCAAGGAATATCTTTCCATTTTCTGAAGTCCTCTAGATCTCTTTTTTCAGAGTAATTTTTTTTCTTTGTTTTAAGAATACAAAATAGTGATAGAAGAAAATAGCATTATACATGGTACAAAATTTCACTAAACAATGTAATAGGAATCCAACAATGCTTGCTGTATTACATGATGCTATGTGCAAATTAGTTTTTCAGATTAACAGATATAAACTTATAATTTTTGTTTTAAAAATAAACAATAACTAAGAAGTTATAAGAAATTCAAGAGGAAAAAATAAGTAAAATCAAAAATTGTAAGCATTAACTGCTCCTTTCTTTCAGAGTACTGTAATTTTCTGTGAAAAGATCTTTGACTTCTTTATTTTCTTTTTATTATTATTATTATTTTTTTTTTGGTCTTTTTGAGACAGGGTCCTACTATGCAGTTCAGGCTGGCCTTAAACTCACTTTGTAGCTGAGGCTGGTCTCGAACTCACAACAATCCTCCTGCCTCAGCTTCCTGAGTGCTGGGATTACAGGCATGCGCCACCACGCCCGGCTTGATCTTTGACTTCTTTAGATGAATCCCAAGGTATTTCATTTTCCACAGTTCTATTGTAAAAGGTATTGTTTCTCTAAATTTACCTCTTAGTGTGTTTGTTATCTGTGTAGAGGAATGCTATTGACTTTTTGGTATTAACTTTGTATCCTGTTATGCTACTGAATTTGTGTATCAATACTAGTAGCTTCATGGTGGAGTTTTTTGGGTCTTCCAAGTAAAGTATCATGTCATCTGCAAATAATGATAATTTAACTTCTTTACCTATTCTTATTCCTTTTCTTTCTTCCTCTTCTTTACTGGCTCTAGCTTATAATTCCAGAACTATATTGAATAGGAGGGGTGATAGAGGACATCCTTGTCTTGAACTAGATCTGAGAGTAAAAGATTTCAGTTTTTCCCCATTTAGAATTACATTAGCTATTGGGTTGTCACAGATGGCTTTTATCAAACTGAAGTAGAGGCCTTCTATTCCAATTTTCTGAAGGATTTTGAACATGAATGAGTGTTGGACTTTGTCAAAATCCTTTTCTGCATCAATTGAGATGATCATGTGGTCTTTAGATTTCAGTCTATTAATATAGTGTATTACATTTATAGATTTTTGAATATTGAACCATCCTTGCATTCCTGGGATGAATCCTCCCTGGTCATGGTGTATGATCTTGATGATTTGCTGTATTCTGTTTCCTAGGATTTTATTGATGGTATTTACATCTATATTCATGAGGAAGATTGGCCTATAGTTCTCTTTTGTAGTTGTGTCTTTCCTTGGTTTTGGAATCAGTATAATACTTGCCTCCAGGAATGATTTTGAGAGGACTGTTTCCTTTTCAGTTTCATTGAAGAGTTTGAGGAGTATAGGGATTATGTCTTCTGTAAATTTCTTGTAGGATTCAGCTGTGAATCCATCAGGACTGGGACTTTTCTTTGTCAGCAGCCTTTTTATTACATTTCATATTTCATTGGCTGATATTGGGTTATTAGAATTGTTATATCTTCTTGATTCAGTTTTGGTAATTTGTACCTTGTGTGGTTGACCTATCTTTTTGGGATAAGGGGGTATTAATGTCTCCTGTTAAGATTGTTGTGTTGGATATTAGATTTTTCATGTCCATTAAGATTTGTTTTACATAGTTGGGTGCTCCTGTATTTGGTGCATACATATTTATGAGTGTTACCTCTTCCTCTTGAATTCTTCCCCTATAGTATATAGTGTCCTTTATTTCATTTGATCATTCTTGGTTTGAAGTTGAGACTGTCTGAGAACAGAATTGCTACCCCTGCTTTTTTCTGCGGTGCTGGGGCATGCAGTATTGTTTTCCATCCTTTGACTTTAGGCCTGTGAATGTCCTTTTGAGTTAAGTGTGTTTCTTGTATACAACATATTGTTGAATTTTGTTTTCTAATCCACTGTGCCAGTCTGTTTCTCATTATTGGTGAATTGAGTCTGTTTACATTGATGGTTATAATTGAAATGTGTTGATTTATGATTGTCATGTTATTTATCTGCTGTTGTTTACTCCTTTTTCTCCCGTGTTTAGTTGTTTGCCCTATTTAGTGGGTTCCTTCTGTTCTCGTTGGTGAAGTTCTGATCATTTTGGTCCCTCTCTAAAACATCTTTCAGTAGTCTGTGTATGGTTGGCTTTGTCATCATGAAATTCTTTAGTTGTTCTTTGTCGTGGAAATATTTCACCTCTCCATCAAACTTGAAAGAGAGTTTTGCAGGATATAGTAGTTGTGGCTGGAATTTGTTTTCATAGAGGACTTGAAGTACTCTGCTCCATGCTCTTCTTGCTTTCATGGTTTGTGAAGAGAAGTTGGCCATAATTCTGATGGGTTTTCCTTTGAATGTGATGTACTTCTTTTCTCTAGTGACTTTCAGTACATTATTCTTGCGCTGGATTTCTGGGATCTTGACTATTATATATCTTGGTGTGTTTTTAATTGGGTTGTTGGCATACTGTATGCTTCAGTTACCTGAATGTCAGATGGTATCCTCATATTTGGGATGTTTTGTGCTATTACTTCTGCCCATATTCTTTTTATATAATTTATATTGACTCCTTCTTTCTCATTGATGCCTATTAGTCTCACATCATTCATCTTTGCATCATCTTGCAGTTGATGAATTATTTTTCCCTGCATCGTATTTTTTTTTTCAGAACCGTGAATTGAACTCAGGCCCTTGCACTTTCTAGGGAAGCACTTATTCCATCTCCCCAGCCCCATCCTGGTTGTTTTTTAAGAGATGTTTCTTACCTATTCACTTGTTGTGCCAGCATCTCCAAGATCTGAAAAGCTATCTTCACTTTCACTCATACTGTTTTGCAGGCTTGTGATTGTTTTTAAGTTCCTCTATATCTCTGATTCTGCTTCATGCCATCTATTTCTTTCCTGTATTGCTCATTCAAGGAGTCTGTCATTTATTTATTTATTTATTTATTTATTTATTTATTTATTTATTTGTACTGGGGATTGAACTCAGGACCTTGTGGTTGTCAGGCAGGCACTTAGGCTTCTGAGCTGTCTCCCCAGCCCATCTGTCATTTTTCTAATGCCCTCTATTTTTTTTTTTTTTTTTTTTACCAATGTCTTCTTTAGAAACATTTATTTATTCTTTTACTGCAGATTTTTTTTTTCAGATTGGTTTTCCTTCATTTGATTCTTTACTTCAGATGCTATAAATTCAGAGATTTTTTTTCAAGAAATTAATTCTGCTCTGAGTTCCTCTATATGTTTCTGCTGTTGTTTCTTTACTTCCAATGCTATTAATTCATACATATCAGCTGAGCTAGTGTCCTCTGCACTTGTTCTAGGTGGACTCCTCAGGATCTGAGATTGCATTTTGTTCCTTCTTTTTATCATTTGGTGTAGCACTGACCTCTGACTTTTGGTGCAGTTATAACCTTAGCACCTAATGAAATTCAGGTACCCATATACCTAGTTCTAGTTCATGTCGTTGTGCCTGGCTTGGGTCTGGCTGTTGTGCTCACCACCTTCTTGTTGCTGTCCTTGGAGGTGAGCCTGTTTTGCCGCTTTGACAAGATGTTCTGCTCCTGGATTAACTGTGTGGTTTTGACCCTAGTCTCATTGCAGGGACTTCGGCTTCAGAGTTTCACCCCAGGCCTGTATGCCAGGCCTGGGCTGGGTCTGGAGTGCTATGGGGGGCAGAAGAGTGCAGAGGCTCTCCCACAAACTCACCAGGCCTCAGCTTTGGCAGGTCTGCAGGGCTCCCAAGAGGGTGGTGGATGTTCTCACTCACAGGGTGAGTGACGTTGCATCTGGAGAGGCGGGACAGGTCTGGAGTCCTCTGGGAAAGGTCTCTCTTGTGCAGTGGGCCTGGTCGTGGTCCAGCAGGAGTGCAGACAGCTCTCCCACACCCTCGCAGGCCTGGGGTTGGGCAGATCTCAAAAATAGGTATTTTGAACTTGGTGTGAACATAGGTATAAGTATAAGCTAGTTTCCTCTTTAATGCTTTTTATATAATCTTATACTGTTCTCCATTAAAGATTTACCTCTTAAAGAATTACACATTCCAAGTGCTGCTGGTATATAGAGACTTCATTGTACCTTACATTTGGACCTTTATCCAACTCTTGGGTGTAACTCTTCTATTTCAAATGATAGTTTTTCTGTAGATTCTCCTGAGTTTCTTATGCAGACAATCACATGTGGACATAAATATTTTCTTCCTTTGTAATCAGCCCACAGCCATGTGGTACTGTCAGGGTGCTGAGCTGGAGGCTGCTGCGGGCTTCTTCCACGTGTCCCTCTCTTTCTTGTAGAGGGCATTGGCAATGGCTATTGATGGGTATCTTTTATAAGGTTGAGTTATTCAAATATAGTTTGCCCAAAAGTTTATTTATTTATTTTGCCATACCGGGGATTGAACTCAGGACCCTGCACTTGCCAGGCAAGCACTTATTCTACTGAACTATCTCCCTGGCCCCCAAAAGTTTTTATTTTCTAGAAAACAGAGCATGGAAGTAGAATTTTATCAAGTCCTTATATACCTCTATTTATTTATTGTATTTAGTACAGGGTCTACAGGGTCCACTGGGTCTCATTACGCAGACTAGACTTATAGTGATCCTCCTGTTTTTCAGTCTGTCAAACGCTGGGATTACAGGTACCCCCACCACCACACCGAGTCTCAATCACTGACTCAGCACACCCTGGGGGTGGGGTCAGCGCAGCATGCTGGGCTCGAAACCTGGTCCTTGCCTTTGCGTAAGCAGATGCTTTAGTCTGTTGAGCTATCTGGCCATCCCTGCCTTTTTTAAGTTTTCATATTTTTTTCTGTAATTTGTTGTTTTGGATTAAGCAAGTGGCCTTTCTGCTATGGGGACACACTTTTATTTCTAGATAAGGAGTATTTAGTAACACTTCATGTCTAATTCTGGCATGATTTATGATTTTGCATCTATGCCCTTAAGTCATTTGTTTTTTGCCAGTGATAGTATTAATTACATAATATTTAGTTCTTTTTTCTTTATTTGATGGAAGTTATTATGAAGTAGGCGTGTCTCTTTTTGAACATTTTCAATTTGTTAAAAATTGCTTGTAGAGGCTGAGGAGATGGCTCAGTGGAATAAATGCTTCACTGGCAAGCGCAAGGGCCTGAGCTCAATTCCTGTTTCCACACACACAAAAAAAACCCCAACAGAACAAACAAACAAAAAACAGGCTTGTAAGGGCCAGCAAGCTAGCTCAGCAGATTAAGCGCCTACTTATGCCAGCTCAGGAATCGGGTTCAATCCCTGGCACTTCTTGCTGCTTATCCCCCACCCCCAGTTGCCACACTGAGCTGGTAACTGAGTCTGGGAGTGGTAGTGCACACGTGTAATCCCAGCGCTGGGGAGGTTGAAAACAGGAAGGATCACTATGACTCCAAGCTCCATAGTGAGACCCTGTATCAAATACATTAAAAAAAATGCTTGTGAAACCACCGAGAGCCAGAGTGTATGTACATGCATATGCAGGCCTAAAACTTATTTATTTATTGGAACTTTCTACAAAGCTTTATTCCAGAGGGGCCGAGTCCTTCTTGGCACCTGCCTTCCTCATGGCGGCCAGCACGTAGCGCAGCTCCTCACACTTCCTCTTGGCCCAGGTGTGCATCCCCACCCTTTTCTTGATGAACTTGAGGGTGCATTTGTCCTTGGAGACCTTGAGCAGCTCCATGGTGAGCTGCTCGTAGGGGGCAAAGCCGCACACCTCCCAGATCATGTCCCGCATGAACTTGGTGTGTTTGGTGAGGTGTCCGCGATGGCGGCTGTGCCCCGGTTTGCTCACATGCTTAGACACCTTGTGGCCTTTGTTGAGGCCCATTGCCATGGGATATCGGAAGGCTGTGGCTCCTGTCCTTAGATAGTTGCTGTGGTGGAAGCAAAAAAAATTTTTTTTAAATCTATTAACTTGGTAGAGGGTCTCGCTCCCCAGCTCGCAGCTTGTTCTCATAGTGAACCTCCTGTCTTAGCCTCCTGAGTGCTGAGATTGTAGGCGTACGCCACCATGCCTGGTTTCAGGGTGGGCACAGCATGCGGTGCTGGGGATTGAACTCAGGACCTTGGACTTGCCAGGCAGGCACTTAACTGCCGAGCTATTTCTCTGGTCCTAAATTTTTTATTGTTATTTTCTTTCTTTCTTTTGTTCTTTTTGGGTGGAACCAGGAATTGAACTCAGGCCCTTGTGCTTGCCAGGGAAGCACTTAGTCTACTGAGCCATCTCCCCGGCCCTAATTTTTTTTTAAAACAATACAATGTCTTAATTAAAAGTGATAAGGCTCTGCAGATTCTGTTTTTCTACAACAGTATTCCTCAACTCCGACTGCAGTGCTCTGGTGCCCTAACCCCTCATCTCCTCTTCCTTCTGGAAAAATAAAAAATCAATGACCGAGCCTTTTTCCAATACACTAACTTTCTGGACGTGTTCCTCGGACTTGAGGGTTATAAAATCTCGCAAGGGTCAGCCAGAATGTTCCCCCTTTACAAAATTAGCTATGCATTGAATGATTCCAATATTTCAGATTTATGGAGATTAAATAGGTTATGGTATTTTATTTTTATTTTAAATGTCTACTATATCTGCTTTCTTGTTTAACTTACCTAGATAATTCTTTTAAATTAGCATTATTACTCTGCTCTACCCAGGTTTATTAAATTACCTTCCATTATCTTCTCTGGTGGTGGTGGACTGAAGTACCAGGACTCGGCCAGGGCGGACAGCTACAGGATGCTCGGGTCCTCGGAGAGGTGCCCAGGCGCAAGGGAGGCGGGAGGCGCTGTGTTCCCTTGGCAGGGTCTGTGGGCGCCTGCTTTGGGGCTCGGGATTTACTGCCATGATGTTCCAATTTCTTTCTTTCTTTTTTGGCAGAACTGGGGAAGCGCTTATTCCACTGAGCCATCTCCCAGCCCTCTAATTTCTTTCTTAATGTAACCCAACTTTTCTTCTAATATACCTATTTAAGGTTATGTTCCTAGGTGTTCTCTTATTTTATTGTGTAACTTTTGATACATTCTAGTTTTCAATCAGTTCTAATTTTCACTTTTACTTGTGAATTATTTAAAAAAGCATTTAAAAATTTCAAAATATATGGCATTTTGCTTTTCACAGTTTATCTTTCATTTTATTACCTTATAGTTGAAGAACACGACTTGTAGGATATTGATGGTTGTTCAGATTTTCAGTGTAGTTAACACACATTTTAAAAATAACTTATATACTCACAACTGATGGCACACACCTATAATCCTAGTATTCTGGGAGGCTGAGGCAGGAGGATGGTCACTTCACATGGGCAATTTAGAATTTGTTTCAAACATTTAAGATGTGGGCTGGGAGCACCTGCCTGGTAAGCATAAGGGCCTGGGTTTGATCCCTAGCACCACATGCCATGCCTGGGTGCCCCTGAAACCGGGCATGATGCACACACCTGTAATTCCAGCACTGGGGAGGCTGAAACAGAAGGATCACTATGAATCTGTGCTGTGTAGTGAGACCCTGTACCAAATAAATAAATATTTTCAATTTTTGTTTTTAGGGACTAGATATGTAGCTTAACACAAAGGCCTGGGTTCAATTCCTAGTACCACAAGAAAAACAACTTCCATGAGTACCTTAAAAATTTCTATTACCTTTTTCTTTAGTGCAGCATTTCATGTATATTTAGTAGTTCAGACTTGTTAAATATATGTGCTGCTGGGGATGTAGCTAAATGGTACAAGCTCTTGCCTGGCAGGGGCAAGATCCTGTTTTATTCCTGGTACTGAAAAAAAGAAAATATATGTGTTTATTACTTTTCTATATTCTTATGATTTTGGTACATGTTATCATCTATAAATTTTGAGAATGTTGAGCTAAAGTGTTCTGCTATCATATGATGTGTATATTTGCAAGCTAAGATTTTAGATGCCTCCAAGTGCAAAATTATCTGATTTCAATGAATTCTTCATATCTTCGTTTCTCACAGCAATGTTTGTGGTCTTCAGTTTCTGAAGGTAAGTGAGATTCAATGTTTGTGGTCTTCAAGTTTCTCTTAGGTAGATGAGATTGCTTTCATTTTCTTTCCAGATCATTCACTGCAAGTGTACAGAAGTTCAGCTGAGCCTTGTGTGTGGATCTGCTCCTTACACCTGCTCAGTCCTGGGCCACTGTTTTAAGAGTATCACCTTAGAAACCATGAACAGCACCCACGTTTTTTCACACAATCTCTAACATGGCAGCAGTTTACAGTGACTTCCTTTCCTGGGTGTATCTTTGCTTTTTCACTCCTCTTTCCCACCTTTTGTTAAACTGGCCATGTGTTGTTCTTATATTTAAATCAGTTTTAGAATTAAGCCTTCTACATTATATTAATTTTCACTTTCTAATGAACATTTCTTCCTGTCTTATTATTTACTTATTTTTGTATTATAGGGAAGGGTCTACAGGGTGTTCAGGGTCTCACTACTAGATCAGGCTAATAGTGATCTGCCTGTTTACAGCCTCCCAAGAGCTGGGATTACAGGCGTGTACCACCATGCCCAGTCTCAATTGCTGTCTCAGTGTGCCCAGGGGCGGGGCTGGCAAGGCAGGCCTGAGGATCAAACCCCTGGTCCTTGCGCCTCCTTGCAGATGCTTTAATCTACTGAGCTACTTGGCAAGCCTATCTTCCTGTTTTATTTAATAAGGGCTTATAACTGACAGCTCATTTGAATCTGTTAGAATCATGTTTTAACCTTGGTATCTCAATGGCAGTTTATATTGGTATAGAATTTTGTGTTGCACCTTTTTCTGCGCTTATTTACTTTTTGTGGTACCAAGGATTCAACTCAGGACTCTGTGCTTGCCAGGCAAGCTCTGTGTTTATTTTTATTTGGGGATAATCTCTTCATTTTGCCTGTCTTCATTTTTTGGAACCAGGGATTGAACTCAGGCCCTTGTGCTTGCCTTGTGCAAGCGCTTATTCCACTGTGCCATCTCTCTGGCCTCTCACAATGTTTTCAATTTTTCTTGAGTGCATATTGCAGTACGCAGGGTTACAGTCATGGTGGCACATGGTCACAGCACGTCTTTTCATTCTACTCTTTTATATCCCACCAAGCTTCTTGCCTCTGTCTTTGCCAAGGAATGTTTCTTAATGCAACTCATGTGATCTTTTTGTTCTTCTCTATTTCAGTTGTGTTTGATGTGCTGCAGGTGCACTATGGTACATTCTGTATGTGTTTTTGTATTTCTAGTGTATGCTTCCTGAATATGAGGACTTACAGCTTTCATCAGTTGGCCATTTGCTTTCTGCATTTGCTAACCCTTCATTCTCTTCAGTTTTTCATTTTAAAATAGGTAAACTAATGCATAGTGAATGTATCTATTTAACTCTTATTTCTCTAAACTGATCCTAATTCCCTCATATATGATGGTTTCAGCATATTATTCATGTTTGATAGATCAGATTAAAGAAAATCAATGACTTATTTCTAGAAATCATCTTTTCTGATTTACTTTTTTTGGGGGGTGTAGTTTATTGTTCTTCTATTTCAGTTCCTTCTTTCATATTCTTCACAGTCAGCAGAATATCATCTCAGAAGTTACTACTCTGCTTTTCAATTCCCATTTCATTCCAGGCCATTGACTTTTTTTTTTGGCTTAAGAGGGGATTGAACTCAGGCCCTTTTGCTTGCCAGGGAAGAGTTTATTCCACTGAGCCATTTCCCCGCATCCTTTTCATTCCAAAACTTAGTTTGTTACCTTTGGGGCATATTTTATCAGTTACCTGTAAATATGTTTCGTTGCAGGGCTCTCACAACTCTTTCACCATTTTTCCAATAAATTCTGAATAAGAACCCTGTCAGTCTGGATGTGCCCACTGCTTGTCGGTGGCTTTCTGCTCACTCCCGAGTGGCCACTGTGCACCAGGGACAGTGGGCACAGGCCAAGAATACGCCTTCAGGTGGTGCACTGCCCTTCTCCTCTGTCTGGCTCAGAGTCTGAAAGCAGGTTTTCACTCTTTAGGTATTGAAAGACAACTCCAGAATAAAATGAAACAGGAGCTTTTCTATTTTTTTTAGCCAAGGAAAAGTTTTATTTAAAGTGTGCAATCAATCATTATTTAGACAGCAGTTTCATAAACATTTTGGCATTTAAACTTTTATTCATTTTTGGCATGACCTGTGGGGTAGAATATAAACTACCCTGGGGATGGGAAAAATACTAAGAAATATTTACTATGATGCTAGAAAAAAAAACAAACCCACATTATTAAACAAGATATGCTTTCAGAAGACATTTTAAAAAGTACATTCAAAATCAAGGCAAACATTCGTTTTCTTCATGCAATGGGGTCTGTAGAGCTGATCCCCTGAGTTGAGTATAAAATTAATGTAGCTCAGCTCCGCAGCCCTTAGCAAGCCTGTGAATGCTGCCCTTGCAGAAAACGGTACATGGAGTGCCAGGATCCAGAACACCCATAATATAAAATAATTTAACTGGTTCCCACACTTTCATTAAATTCACATCTTTGAAGAAAGTAGAAAAAAAATATCCTACACATAGACATATAATTCTATCCAACAACAGCAACAAACAGGCAAGCGTTCTCAGTGCACGCCTTCCTCCCCCGGCGGGCTAGGGCAGCGTGTGTGTATCCAGGCTCCGTGATGCCCTGCAGCAGGCTACGCTTGCTGGTTATCGCTCAAAATTTCCATTTGTAAACAAAATAGAGTCCAGAAGTGGTAGCAGGGAGCAGTAAATTTAAGGTAAAATTTAAGAATAGTTTTGGCATTTTAAAAGATAGTTCCATAGCAAAGTTGGTTTCTGTAATGAATTTTAAAAATTAAATTATTTGCAGGCCAAGACTAGATCTGTATACCATGAATAAGTTGTAAGACATGACTCTGTAACGCTTTCAGAACCTTATGGGCTATAGTAAGAGTTACAGTGGATGGGTACCCAAGAAATGTGAAATTCCTTTCTCTCCAAGAAAGATGACAGCCATATCAGTTTTCCAAAAAGCCTTAAGTGCAGATGTGAATAAATCAGAATTAGGTGGCAGTCTGCATTGCTCTACATAAAACTTATTCATCTTGATCACTTTACAAAACATATTGCTCCATAACCTCGAATCATAGATTTGTTAGAGGAGAACCCTAAATGTGCACTTTTCTCTAATACTTTGTAAGCCAACATACCATGTCTAAACTGGAATAAGATGGCTTCAAATTTAGTGGTCTGAAAAGTGCCATCAATCCCTGCCTCCACTGGGACTCTCCATATTACGGACGAGTGGCTGAACCCCACTGTGCCACTCATGGACCCTTTCTGGCACTGTTTTGTTGCTTGTAAAAGAGACATATTTTTATGGGAAATGCTGACTTACAAAGGACAAAATCTGTAAAATAGGTCTCATAGCCACACAAAAGTGACTTCTGATTATAACTATTTACATGTAACGTTAAGTTTTCAAAGAACTATTGCTTCACTGTGCACCACAAATTATGGGTCCGAGTTGCCCAGGCTGAATTTGGGATCCTCCTGCCTCAGGGTCCCAAGTCCCTGGGATTGCAGGCGTCACAGCTATTCTTCACTGGGTGTGCTTCTGATATTCTACAAACTCAAAGTTTTTTATGTCCTTAGAATTTTTAAGATATTTTAGAGCACATGACCTCAGGTGTTTCAACTCTTAAATGCAACAGATATTTTATAGCAATCCACTGAACCAGTGCAGCCACTGTAGATGATGAAGTAACCGCCACTCACGGAAGTCCATACCCCAAGTCCCAGCAAAACTGCAGAGGTGGGGAGCCCCAGGGCTGCAGACTGGAAGGGATCCTGGACTTCATGGTGGGCCTCATCTGGTTACCTGAGTCCTTAACGCTGGAGAACATTTCTCTGGTGGGGTCAGAGAGACTCCATGCTGCTGGATTTGAAGAGAGGGCTCACTCACAGATTTAGTGGGCTGGGAAAGAAGGGAGGGGGCTCTTCCAGAGCCTGCAGCAAGGCTCCACCAACACCCCAGTCATGCCTCAGGGGGGCTTTTGTCAGGCTTCTGACTTGAGACTTCTAAGAGGATAAATTTGTGTAGTTCAAAGCTATTGTGATGTTCAAAGCCATTTGTGGTAATACATTACTGGAGCAACAGAAAAACAATAGTTTTTGGTAAAAATGAAAGACTGTCATCTTAAACACTTTCAAATGTTTAAAAGGAGCAAAGAAGCTGAAAGTCTGTAAACACACACACTGCATTAGCCATTGATCCTACATCCTGAGCAGAAATCTGTGGTGATGTTCTCCTGTTGGTAAAATTCACCATTTGTGACTGGTTTAGACGGTGGTCTCCAGAACCTGCTGTGCTCACAGACTGTAACATATTTTGATGATTAAACCAAGGTAATTTTTATCAGAGACCTAGGTAGGAAATTCTCAGCAACAAAGTCTGTGAAATGCACATTTAGTCTTGCAAGGATCTTGACTCTTTCAGTACAGGTAGATTTACATCTGGTATTCACACTTCACATTCAATGAAATATAAATCACTAACCCTAAACTTGTATCACTAGAGCCGCTGCTAAAGTGGAGCCTTACCAGGTATTCTTACACCTTAAAACTGATGCTTTCATTTCTGTCTGTGAGTCTGTACTGTTGCAAAGGTGTCTTCATGGGGATTTGGACCCCAACCCTGAGCAAGCTCGGCCCTGGCAGAACCCTGACAAATCACTCACTGCGTGGCTCCCAACGGGGGCTGTCACTGCCCCTGCTCCCAGGAGATCCTGCCTGTGCTTGATAAGCCAAAGAAGCACGTAACCTTCCCCTTGGGCTCTAATTTCCTTGGGGTGCTAAAGCTATTTTTAAAGGTCACTCAGTACATAAGTAGGCTAATCATCGCACAAATCTTCAGATTTCATAAAACACATTTTCCCTTCACCCAAGGTTTTTGAAAACAGGCTCCTCAGCAGTGAAACACTTCAATTTAGTAACTAAATGTCATTTCAGCAATGCTGGGGAGCACAGCTACTGAAGCACAGCCCAGTTACGCAGTGACGTGATCTGGGGCTGGCAGGTCTCTTGACAGCCAGAGGCCTGAAGCCCTCTGAGTTACAAGAGGAGGGCTCTTCAGGTAACTGAGGGCCACTCTAATACTCTGACCTGGAAAAGCTGCTGCTGTTGCTGTCGACATCTCACACTGAGGGTGCTTAGTAAAGTGTCACAGCAGCTGGCACAACCTCCTGGGCTGAATCAGCAGATGTCATGGAGCCTTTTGTCTGCCGTCTGCCACAGAGTGGGCTCTGGAGAGTTGTGTGGTTAACACAGAAACAGGAAACAACATTTCACTGTACATACAACTTACTTGTCTCTATCCAGAGGTAACCTTAAATATCTTTGGTTTTCTTTTTAATTTGCTGATATAAAGTATTTGAATAAAAACTGATAAATACCAATATAACTATTGCTTTTCTTTATGTAAACTTAGCCCTTTGATATCTTTTACTACTACAGCTAGATTCTCTATACACTCTAAATAAATTTATTGCAAATCTGCTCATCTTAACTTATTATAGGCTAAACTATATATTTTAGTGGTCTTTGGCATGAAAATACTGATGAGCAGTATAGCGTAACATCTGGCATAAAAATGTCATGCATGAATTAGTACTCAGCAAATAAACCCTTGAAAGGGGGAACAGTGAGCACTTGCGCGTGCGCCTTTCGGCACAGAAGGCTTTAAGGCAGCCAGAGACGGCGAGCGACCCGCATTCTCATTACAGCTTCACATGTCAGACATCAGAGAGACTTGCCATGTCCAAGTAACAGAGGTCTTTGCCGTGCACTAAACACTTTATCCAACGAGACCAAAATGTTTATTTTTGGTGAAAAGATTATTTTTTTCTCTCCAACAAGTAGTTTCAACAATTTAAAAATACTTTAATACTGTAGAGTTGAAGATTTACTTGCTGAAGAAAAAAATTATACTTGAAATTCTTTGGAACTATCTGCTGATAAAGAAAGTATAATAATTTATTTTAAATGCTCTGGTAAGGAGAAGGTAGTCAATATTCCTAACCTACCTAACTACAACAACCAATATAAACCCTATTGTTTTGGGTTAGTAACTACTTGTATATATCTATAGATGTTTCTGGTTAATTCAATTTGGGGAATTATAATCAAAATTTCACTTTCTACTGAAAATTCTTTGGTAACAGAATAATTATGAAAAAATATCTGTGTAAGAACAAAAGGAAAAAGGAAAAACATACTGGTAGTTAGCAAAGTTACAGCCTAAACATCTATCAAAACGAGGGGCCTCCTCGTCAGTAAGCAAACAAAGACGACTTCTTTCTCCAGATCATTTCAAGCAGGGAGGCTGATGCAAACCCAGCCATGGCTCCCCGTTTCCACCTAGCCAACCTCACTGTGCTGCCGCCTAACTTTCACTACTGACAAGGCTGGCCCCATACAGCTCTACTCACAAATGCCTAACACCATACCCTGTCAATCTGCCCATGCTTCCATGAGGCAGCTCAAAAGTAACAAAACACTCCCTGAGTCCAGGAAAAATAACACTAGCACAAGGTTAAAGGAGGTAGTATAAAACAGGAGCCCCAGCAGAGCAGGCTGTGTGCCCAGCCTGCCCACCTGAAGCTCTGCACTTCCACTTGGCGGTGACCGCACAGGGGTGGATGCTGCTCACAGACTGCAGGCTTCGCGCTGGCACACATCCCAGGACATCTGGTTTGGCAGAAAATTCAGCCTTCAAACATTTAAAAAACCCTGTATCATCATTCATTAGGATAGGAGATGACACCAGGATTATCATCCACCAAACTCTTTTGATTTTAGAACACCACTTAATATGACCCTGCCCCATCTATAAACAAAAGATTTGAAGAGAAACCCATTAAGATTCCTTTTAAAATGAGGCTCACAGGGCATTTTCAGAAAATCTGAAAGAGAATGTCAAAGGTTGTTGGTCTGCAGGCTGTGTCATGTGTCCCATTCCTGTCCCTTCCCCCTGGGCACCTTTCTCCAGTAGGAAAGGACTATGCTTCTGTGGCTGAGTAAACAATGTACTGATTTCAAACCAGCAAGAGGATTAACTCACTTTTGGAGCTAGTACTCCTCGTTCACAGTATTGATTACACAGAGCACTAAATTCTCTTGATAATTCAAGAAAGTACAATATATAGGTTGATAGAACTCTGAATAAACCTCAACAAAACCTGCATTTAAAAAAGCTGTGGTAAAATACTGCACAAAAAAGTAGTTACTGACAATAGCCAAGAAACTCTTAAGGCAACTTTTTTGAGACAGAGTTATGCTTATTTAGCCCAAATTTGAGGTGATCTTCCTGCCTCAGTCTCCTGAGTGCTGGGATTACAGGACTAGCCATGACAACTTTTTGTAATCCTGTCCCAAATGAGTTTATGAATATTAAACACGTCTAAGGCAAAAAATCTCCTAATGTCTACTAGAAGGCACTGTGAGCCCCAATGGCCTCAAGCCCATGTTACCATACTCTTTTTTTTT